>JAYRBW010061763.1:0-10218 GCA_036023295.1 Invenusta paracnida | reverse complement strand
ATGCAATTTATACTCATTCGATTGTATTTAAGATAGACGAACTGTTGGTTAATATTATTACCTAATACACACACACAAACTTGTACTTATAATTATCAGATTATGTAAACGCATTCCATAGTATTTAAGATATAGGAACTATATACGCCTTATATTTTCATACGTTGATGTAACATTGCTGGTAATTGCGGCCTCCTAAAGTTTGACACTATGGAGCCACATAAATCGCCTGACTGTGTTTGCGTTATGTAAACAATAATGTGGTATAGATAGCAATACTTATTTGGAGAAAGAGAAACTCATACTAAAATCTGATTGGCCAGCCTCCAAAATCGTCAGAGGTTATGACTACAAATTTTGAGACACTCTTACATAACGAATTGATAACGAATTAATTGTCAATTTGAAATACACGGCCACACGGCCACACACACACCACACCCACATATACTTTCGATTAAATTATTTTGTAAAATTATACATATCTATTGCGAAACTTATACATATACTATTTAATTAGATAATTACACAAAAGTCTCATCAAAAGGCATAAATGGATTGTTTGGTTAATAACAAATAATTCATTTTCGTCTGCATTATTCTAAAAAGATGATTTTACAATAAACTATTCTGAAATGTCTTATAATAGATTATATTACATAATAAAGTACAGTTTCTCTGAAATTTTTATTGTTAACGCTTATCTTAGCCCTTAGTTTTGTATTTTTTTTTTCATTTTCTGGGCATATTGGATGTCGTAGCCTTCACTATTGTATTATGGTCCGTATTATTATCCACATTTTAGAGTAGATTATCTATAATTAGATTATAATTAATAATACTTGAGAGCAGGTCAAATCATATGTAAAATAGTTTATCAGGATATTGTGCAACAGATGAATGTTACGAGATAAGAGTGGTATTATGTAGTTAAGATTAATATTGAAAGACAAATATCTAATAATATTTACAACGTGCATAGGTATTTGAATACAACTGTTAAATATTTGAGAATATTGAAATATAGCTTTGTTTAATTTTAATGCATGCAAAACTTCAACAAAACAGTAAATAAATAATATTAATCAATAAATATAATATAGAACAATAATTTTATGTTCGTTACAATGTATTTCTACACAGGATACAATAAATAGAAACGCATATATTATTTATCTACAAATTTGCGCGCTTATAATTGAATATTAGCGTAAAAACAAACATATCAAAATGAAGGATACTTCTGATACACATGTAGTTTATTGTGTATGTAACTGGTTCTAGCGTTAGCTTTTTACAACAAGTAGACAAAATCTAATAAACATTTCGTTTCAATTTTATCTTTAAAAATAGTTATACACTATAATATAGGAATTATAAACCGGTCATTACAGTCCTTTCTTCGATTCTCTATTTTTCCTACTAAAGCGGCACTCACGTGACAAGCCCGACCAGGAGCATCCAATGGGAGGCGGAGGAGGAAAAATATCAACTGGGCGTTATCCCGGCGACGGACCTGTGGGGCCAGGCGTCCATCGTCGAAATCCTTCTCACGATCCCAGAAATATGGATGCAGCGAGTGAGCGTGAGAGAGTGCTTCTGTCTAGAGGAACTCGGAGCTACGAGGGCCGGTCTACACACCAAGAGGGCCAGGGCCGCCGGGGCTTGGACACAGGACTAGACAGGGATGCTTCTTCGGACACCTCACGGTCTATGTACGATAGGTGGGTTATTTTTTTAAATAAATCTGGCATATAAATAAGTTTGTAAAGTGTAATTAATTGGCCATGAGTTATAGTTAGGAATAATTTGTCTCCAGAATGATCTATTTTTAGTACATTATAAAACTTGATATAAGTAATCTTTCCGTGGTGGCAATTTTAATGGATGGGAAAGGTGAACCACTTCATACTTACACACTAATGAATTTTCCAGTCTATTTTAATCTTAACTACTCCTATGTCGTGTCAATTGTTGTTATATTCAATACAATCCGGCATATTATCGCAGGAAAAATATATTGATAAACGATGATACAATCTATGTTAAATTTGGCTATATCTACGGATTTTCACTTTGTATGTTTAAAAAATAATTTCTTATATTTAAAAAATATTTATATATTATAATATAATATACTGTTAGTATATAAAATGTTTTTGTGTATGAACTGTAGAAAGCGACACTATGATTATCAAGAAACAAGTAGTATTCTATTTTTAAATACAATATCATTCAGAATTCAGAATTCTTTACTTCTGTGTTAAAATTTCACGGGTCATAAGTGGCATTTAAAACTTCTACGGTTATTATATTTTTATGTCATCAGTTTGCACTAGGCTTGTACTGTTATATATTTTAGTTTACCATTTAAACATGAAAGGAAGTTTGTTTGAAATGTATATTACCAAATGGCTAATTAAAAAAAATATCAGTTTTATTTCGTGGCTTACTGAAAAGATTTTTTTTTAATCAAATTGTATCATTTTTATTTTTATTATTATTATTATGATTTTAATTTTTATTGAGTATCATACAATTTGTAACATATCGTAATGTAATAATACACTAAATTGTCTGAGATGTACAATCTTTAAAAATAAAAAATAATACTTTTAAAAGTATAATTTTTTGCATTACTTATTATTTTCAGCTGTATAAAATCGATAAAAAATGATTATACAGGGTGTCTGAAAAGTTACTGTGCAGTGAAAAAGTTTTATTTCAAGTTTTATTTACAAGTTTTATTTACAAACTATACTATGCAAACTAAGCAAATCAATGTTTCACTATTAACTGACCGACTGGTCACACATAATATTCTGCTCATTTAATATTGATCACTGCACAGCCTTATCTTTATCTTATTGGAATATTTAATATTGATCACTGCACAGCCTTATCTTCATCTTATTGGAATAGTTAATATTGATCACTACACAGCCTTATCTTCATCTTATTGGAATAGTTAATATTGATCACTGCACAGCCTTATCTTCATCTTATTGGAATATTTAATATTGATCACTACACAGCCTTATCTTTATCTTATTGGAATATTTAATATTGATCACTGCACAGCAACTTTTCGGACACCCTGTATATTGTTCAAATAAACCCTTGTTTTGATTTAAACGTAATTTGTTTTAATATAAATAGATGTAAAAAATTATACATTTTTATTGTAAGGGTGTTATTTGGTGATATGTGTTAATAATTATAATTGGCAATTAAATGCAAATATCTAAAAAATGAAAGTTATTTAGTGTTTATTGATAATTTTATGAAACTTTCATGTTATCTGTGCTTGATCAAATCGTCAAATGTAACGGGGTATCGTAAAACTATATGAGAATTAGTTTATATGTTGATTGGGATATATTTCCTTGATTAAACGTACGACATTATTAACGCAATTCACTATTTTATGGATTTTTTACAAATGTAATATACCTTTTATCTAATACAACGAACTATAAATTGAAACTGATATTTATAGATAGACATACCTATTATACAGTAATATATTACAGTAATATTATACCTATTATAATACAGTAAATATCCAACTTAAAATATTTTAACGAAAATTACAAGGTTTCGTATTTACGTCATTTGAAGTTTAATAAAATATGCAGCATAATATAATGGTATAGAATTAGAGGCGAAAATAATATATTCAGATAATTGAAGGTTTCCAATGGGATTAATAAACTCTAAATGCTTAAATGTGTCACCTGTATAATTTGGAATTTCATAAAACATGTAAGTATTTGCTCTGATTTTTATTAAAATATAGGAATATTCATTTATTTTATGGCGAAAATATTGCATTTTTTTAAATTAATTCAGATATCAGCAAAATAAACGTTTTAAGGGATTAAACACATATTTAACACGTCAAAATTATGCATTATAAATATTTTATAATGGAAGTATTTGTGGAAGTATTTATACAATGTGTATTTATTTTAGACATTGTGAAAGTATTTTATGTATAAACATAATTTAAATAAAAAAATCCAGATTTTTTGCTCAATGTAATAACCAATTAGTTAGTGTTCCGAATAGGCATAATATATTCTAATATTATATAATGACAATTATATTTTGACTAATGCATAACTATAACTATAACTAAATATAACTATATAACTACATAACTATAACTATAACTAAATATAACTATAACTACATAATTATAACTATATATAACTAAATATAACTATAACAACATTACTATGACGTCATAATTAGTAATTAAAGACGACTGTTAGAATTTTAGAAAAATGGATAAATTTACGATATTATAAACAATTCTTTGGAGACTTAATTATTAATGTTTCTAGATAAAAGTTCACAAATAATATCTCAAAATGCATTTTTGCACTGCTTTGACCCACCTAATTTGATATTTTAATTGCCTACCCGATGTGGCCTGTAAGAGCTTCACTTGTTGGTAATTTTGGTCAAAAATTATAAGTCTAGTGTCTATAATAAAGCTAATATAAGTTTAATAACTGTAATCTAAAAGTAATACTCTATACTACTCAATTAATTAAAGCGTAAGCAAATCATTAATGAAAAACTCAGTTCAACAGCAGAAAGATGAAAATAATTAATTTAAAATATTTTTAACTGGCTTTAATTCGTTGATTTACAATGAATTATTTTAATAAATGCACTAGTTCAGTATTTGGACATCACACGTCATTTTTAAATTCATGTTTTAAAATGATAAATTCAATGGTATATAAAAAAATTGTAAAATCTACCACAAAAGCGTAATTTAGTAATGGTAAATTTAATCCATCACGCATCAGTTAATTAATTATTTCATTTATCTTCGTAATTCTATATAAATACTTAAGATAAGAATATATTAAGATGTATCGTGAGTTATATTAAAATGTATTAAAACTTTTGAATATTAAGATATATCTAATGTAGGTACCTAATATAGAAATAGTGCTTAAATAAGTAATAGAGTTGCTTACGTAATTTTTATTTAAATATATATTAACGGATGAATATTTTCAAAGTTAAATTATATATTTATAATATTCTTATCTACTGTGCAGTGTAAATCTTGTTTTATGTATAATTATATTAGGAATATCGTATTTTTAAACTTAGTATTTTTTTTACTGACTTACATAAAATCTATTTTTTTAAGATTACCTTAACTGATCTGCGTTAACTATAAATTGAAAAAGGTATAATATTGACAATTTAATTTGATTATCAATTTATTTATGAAATATCGAAATTCATGCAAATGAACATTATATACATATATATATATAAACTAATCTAGTACACATAGTTACATATAATAATATATGTATAATCAAAATAATGTAACAAGAATCAATGAAACTCACAAAGGTACAATTGATGTAGTGTACTTACCATAAAAATATAATTAGGTAGACATGACACGTCAGATTTCCCGGTGTTTCTATTTCACAAATGACAGTGCATAAAATCCGAAACCATACTTAAATATAGTTTAACGAGTTTCATGGCAAAATTAGATAGATATGATCATAGAGTAATAAGTGTTAGAATAATTGACTCTATGAATATAATAGTCTCCGTTGTAAAAGCTTAACTCGTTATAATTGAGTGACCTAGTTTAGGAGTCATCATTTAAATATAAGTGTATATGATCATTCGAAATGCTAAGGGTATACATTTTTAAGTATACGTACACAAAATAACAGGTTTTTTTATCTAATTTAAACTAATTGATAGTAGCTTTCTTTCGGAATAATATGATTTTCTGTTACTTGTAAATACTGACTTATGTTTGGATCATTGGTCGATCTTTTACAATGAAGATGCACTTTTTTCTAGTGCTCACTATTATAATTCTAATCGCTCACATTTTTATTTAACATAGACTTTATAGTTAGTTTACAAAAATTTTCCATTACCAGATGTTTTAGATATTTGTAAAATATACACATTTGTTTTCTTTATAAAAGGAAATAATTTTAAATAAATCATTCTATCTGAATAAAATTTCAAAACGGAAATTTAATTCATAGGTGGTTAAATTTAGTACTAGGTTACTATTAGTACAAATTAACTATTTACTGCTTGAGAAGATTTACTATTACCTACAACGATATAGTACTATAAATATTTTGTTATTATTATTATCAAGGCAATCCACTCCAAATCTCTCCAGAGTACAACCCTCCGACGAAGAATACCCCCACACACGATCCTCCCGAGATAGACACTACTCCCGCAGTGACTATCCTCTTCATCGGCATCTTCCCGGCACTTCCTCTACTGGTGGAGCCGCCTATGACAATCCAGACAACCCCTCATCTCCAAGGCGACATCACTCCTCTGCCATCGCCGGCGGTGGGTCCTCCCAAAACTGGCAACACCACCCACGCACCTCCACTGGCGGTGGACATCATCGGAGGATTAGCGGCGGTGGAGACTACTCCCCACGATTCGACTCGGCGTCTGACTATCCTCTTGACAACTACAGGCGGTCTGGCGGTGGCGGTGTTGTCGGCGGCGGCGGCGGCGGCGGAGCTGGACAACTAGATAGCGCCGGTTCTACTTGCTACACCACCGACGGCGGATATCCTCCCACACGGCGGAAGATTGATGCCTCTTTTCGGAACGATTCGCTGAGCTCTGACCCCTCAGACACGACAGGTGGTGGCGGGTCGCTAAGGGGATTCGGTGGCAGAACTGTGCCAAGTGGACGGGCAGGTGGCAGTGGACACCACCGGGCTCCTAGGGGTTCACGGTCCCGACGGAACTCGTTCAGTAGTTCTGATGAGGATGTGCGAACCTCTCCGGAGTACACGAGCTGGGATGAACATGGCTTCGAGAGTGAAAGTGAGATTGGTGAGTTCTGTGTCATTTGCGTCATATATTATGTATCTAAATCGACGAAACATACTTGTGTATATAAAGTCAACAAAAAGAAATAAACAAAAGCTTATGCATTCATTACGTAAATAAAAATGCTCTCCTAGTCACCTACAGCACAATATTTGATATATCTGAATCGATATCAAAATAATTAGATGCACAATTTTAATACACAAGAAGAGTCATAGCTGAACACTTTAGGAGATTAGGGTGATAAAGTTTATATCAAGTGATTCTTTCACAGACGCATAGAATTTAAATTTAACTGTAATCTGAGAAATAGATTCATTGCGTGTATTGTTAAACTTATCCATATACCGAGGGGGCGGGGGCTCCCGCAGTTCTTTTTAAATGACCAAAAGAGAATTATAAGCTTTCTTGACTTTTCCTAATTTTCATCGACATTTCATCAACATCTTTCTCGAAATCGATAAAATTCTGAATCTGTATTGATTTAACTTAAATTATCTGCATTGATTAGCTTCATACAATAAATCCTGCGTACAATAAAAAAACTTTAATTGCAGAAAATCGTTATTTTCAAAATTTTATGAATAAAAAAAATTCTTCACACACGACAATTTTTCAATTACAAAATTATTTTGTTTAACTACGTGAAATTTCAAAACATTACAATGCTACTAGAAAGTTTAATAATTACATGGGTGTGTGGGGGGGGGGGGCTGCTTCCACTCAGCTCCCTCCCCTCTCCCTGGATATGAAAGCGTAACAGAGCCCGATTTATAGGGGGTTAAAAATAAATATTAAGTTAGGAAAAATGCTGATGAGTGAGATTTATATTCCTTAATACGACGATATAACCTTTGTTCTCCGAAAAATGAAATTGATGTATTATATTAGAAAGCTAATCTTATCTTTAAGTGAAAAATAATTACTAAATTTAAATATAAAAGGTGTTTAGCGTTTAAAATAAATTGTTTCATTAGACGCTGAAAAGTTTTCTTAAATTGATGTCGATGCTGATACTGTATATGTTACAGAAAAACATATTCCTCTATAGAATACGTTATTTTTCTAACTTTTGTATGGCATTTTACGTCTGACAAATCTACTCTTCAATGCTATTACTAGATTTGACCTTCTATAATTTTATTAAACTATCAAAAATCATCTAAACATTAAAAAAAGTAGTCACGTATATTACTTGTTTTAAGAATTAGTAACAAAAAACGCAAACTATAATGAATACATTTTAAGAAATTTTAAATTTGTGTCTTTTTTTGGGAATTTTTGTTCCTTCCATTTTAGGTAAACGTTTCCTTTTTTTGATTTATAATCAAACTTGCAGTTACCCATATTACGGTGCTGTAATTTTTATAAATAAAAATATAAGATACGATTTTTTTGTAATATAGTCAAAGTCAAAGTTAAAATTAAAATTATATATATTTGAAGTAGCATTATTTTGACTAATTAGAAGTAAAATCAACAATTATATTGTTTACTTCTATGAAACTAATCAACATATTATACTAACTACTTCTCGTTTCATTTTAGCTCCAGAAATGTAATCCGTTTTTAACTGTTATTATTGTCCTTAGATGACCTCCTTTTTGTTTGTATATCATAGAGATAACTAAAATATACATATTAACCTATTAGCATTGAATTGTTATAAATGTAAAACTGTGAATGATATAAATGGTTGACAAATTTTAGATAAATAAATTATACTACCTAATAGTAGAAAAGGTTTCTCATCTGCTTGTTCTTATAAATATTACATATAAACAGTATAATGATATACATATATTATGTATATATAGTTTAGAGTAAACACTATTTTTATAAGTATTACATAAATATTTTAGTACGAAATGTTTACGCACATATATTTATTTATAGTAATAATATCTGAAACAATAGGTTGTTCCCCTCTCTCTCTTATCCTCTGTAGGTATATACACAAATATTCTTGTCACAAATATTAGTTGAAACCAGCTATAACTAAAAGCAGTGTATATAATTTAATACTTCATACTCTTCTTTATATCAATCATCTCATCAATGAATCTACATTGCATATAATAACAATTGATTTCGATATATGGGTTACTTCCTGTAAATAAAATAAATATATATCGATAGTAGATAAATTCAATGTCACTTTTCATTACCCTAAATTGTGCGGACGTTATCTGTCATATATTAAAGCTAATAAAGAATAATGGATGATATACACCTTGCTATTTACATATACTACCATATAGTGATTCCCTTCCTCCGTTCCCGACCATAGAAAATCTCGCTCATAAATTTTGTTTCTCATTAGAACATTTCTTTAAAAATATTATGTCTATTCATCTCAGATAATATTATACGTATTATGTAAGTGACAAAAAAGTGGTATACAAATGCTTACATTGTATAAAATTATACTTGTTTCAAAATCTCGTTGAATGATTTAATAGTTATTTAAGGAAGTATATATTAAAGAAGCATTAAAACATTATTCAAAATAGTATACATATATTTACATCTTTAAAATTATCCTCAATATAATTCATAAAAAAATAGTTTGAGAACTTTTATTGATTATATATGCAAATTAACCTTTCCAGCATTTCAAGCAAGTTTGTAAAACTAATGTATTTAAATTATATTTTCATAAATATATTCATGATATGTAAGTGGAATACGCCCGTTATAATTGTTTGAATATGAATAAATTAAATTATTATAATATACATATATCTAAATATAAGTGTCTGAAGATTATATACCCCTAAAAAATATAATTTAATATATTTTATAAATAAAGGTTGGTAAATATCAGAAGACATTTAACCAATATTCATTTTATAAATTATTATTGTTACTACAATTTTAATGCATTAGAAATAAGTAGAAAAATGCCAGCAACATCACTAATTGTTGACCGTTTTAGACAGGTCCTTCCAGAGACAGCAGATTATATACTATATACAATATACGCTATTTTATGTACATATTTTTTACGCAGTTATCCGACAATTCACTCGTTGACGAGTTATGCTCTTCATATACAACAGGGTTCTCGTTGGCTTTATAATTTTATCCAAATGCTTTAGTCATTTGAAATCTACCTGCGCCATTATATTAACTTATGGCAAATGAATTTTTATTCCACAATACAACTATATCTAAACCTACGGCAGTAGGTTGTTAGCTCATGCGCGCAACTTACGTACAGTAATGTATATTAGAATACCACAAGAACGGTCATTTTTTAAATAGCTACCATTTAAAAACTAATTTATATTTTGAAATGATTTAACTTCTATCGCCTTGCGCCGCCAAAAATATATCAGT
>JAYRBW010061762.1:0-10218 GCA_036023295.1 Invenusta paracnida | reverse complement strand
TGTTTTTTTATTTTATTAACACAATGTGTAATTGCAGAAATCTGAAACATAAAAATAAACTTGATTTGTTATAGGTAGGTACTACAAACTGGGTCGCTATAGATAGATCACAATTATCATATGAATCACCTTCATTTTCGTAGATAGGACAGTTAGGTAATTAGGTATTATTATAGTAAAATATTTATGGGGATAAGTGGGATTTATAATTTCTTAATATTAACAAATATATTACTATTTGGAAACCGTTTAATGTTCTAAAGATTATATTGACCAATATAATCAAATAAATGCAATCATTTTCAAGTCTCTCCCGAAAATTAAAAAGAGGATGAAAGAATGAGAGGAACCAATGAACTACCTCCAAACATATTGTTCTAGATGAACGTATTTTATCCCGCAATGATTATTTAGAATGTGAGACAGTTATTCGCTGTCGTTTCGTCTATATAAAGGTATACCTTTATTAAGTTTGCGATGTGATATCAGATCAAAGGATTTATGACAATCCAAAGTTAAACAGTACATATGCGGTTGAAATTGCACGGTTAGCCAATCTTTCTAAATATCTAATTTTGTATACAAGTATAATAAAATTGATATTGTAGAGAATTTTATAAATTTTGTAATAATTCGGACCATAATTACAAGTCAACACTACTTCAGATAATATCGATAGTATAATGATGCTTCAATGATCCTTCAATTACATTATACATACATATTATTATGATACACCTCCAGTAAGCACTTTAATTAATCCAATAATTGTATCTCGTAAACAGAGACAATACAACATTAAAAAGCAGTCAAGAATTATAATTTAATACTGTAAATAAGTTTAATTAGTTAAGAAATACAATTCTACAGTTTCATTTAAACAGTTCAGTTAAACATCGATTATATATTTTTATAAGCCGATATGCCTGTAGTCATAGAGATCGGATAATTTTCAATCGAATACGTTATGTAGATGAACAGGAAACGAGTAATAAGGAAAGCATCCTAATATAAAATCATATTTTATTAATGTTTCTTTGTAATTAGAAACCAATAAACAAAGGTATACCTTGTAACTGGTAATCATATTAATTAGACTACAAGCTACTATCCGGAGCGGTAATTTATAACTGTAATAATGAAGTCGGTTACTTGCCAAATACTGACATTGCTGTATTTAACCGCTTATTTGTTCACTATCTGTGTAAACTGACAAGGACACTTCTCATTGGAAGAACCATCCAACGTCTCCCCTTCTTCATGCAACTCTCTTCAGAACTTCGTGATGCTGTACCTGCTGATAGTCCTTCTTCATGCAACTCTCTTCAGAACTTCACGATGCTGTACCTGCTGATAGTCTTTCTTCATACAACTCTCTTCAGAACTTCGTGATGCTGTACCTGCTGATAGTCCTTCTTCATACAACTCTCTTCAGAACTTCGTGATGATGTACCTGCTGATAGTCCTTCTCAACGGCCTGCTCCAGCTGTCAGAGAAATTGAACTGTAACTGTACACATAATAGATATTGAGAGAAAAAAAAGAATAATGCAAATGTATTGTATTGAAATAAATAATAATTTGCAAGATACATATGTATCCTCAGTAACCAATACATAAACATCCGCGCATCATTGGGCTATCAAATTAACTCATTCCACCTATCCATATTCAGGAGGGAAAGGCTCATTTAGCTTTCTGATCAGTTTTAAGCTTCAAGTTTAAATACAATAAACCGCTACATTTACCATTCCCTTCAGTAGATGAAGCTTTGTATTAAGGTTGATAACGTATTGGTATACTTTGCAACTGATAAAACCGTTGATGATTGTAACTGCCAGGACACTTTTTTGGAGTTGCCTTTAAGATGAGGAAACCGCGATCATGGACCACATTTACTCGTGTGTTTATTTTAACCATTTTTGGTGAGCGCAATCTAATGTATATAATTTTAATACGAATTTAAAATATGCAACGTGATAATTTGGTTTTTGGAATAGTTATATATGTCATACGATACATTTATATTATTAGCATGTCACATTTAATTAATGATCCATTAATATGTTTGAAATTAAGTAATTTTAACTGAATTATAGTAAATAGTTATTATAACAACTAATTTAAATAATTAATTCTAAAATTACTGAAGTCATAGAAATAGTTCAGATTAAAAAGAAGTGTAAAGATTATCCGTACAGCGGGACATCTACATTAAAGTGAAAACAAAAATAAATACACACTTACTTATATCTAAGGTTTGTTTAAAATACTAGCGACTATTGGCACATAATTCAAAATACAACGAGACAAAGTGAGGTCATGGAAAAGATTAAAACTATGTATGTAGTGATTTCGAAGTAAAAAGTATTTTCTGCAACAGAAAAATAACACGTGTACAAAGGTGCAATATAAAAATTATACACATTTTTGAAATTTGAACCATTCAAAGTATAAAAATATAATACATATGTTTCTATTTTGTTATTATATTCTAATAATATAAAAATGTATGCATTTTATACAGTGTTTGGTGTTTAGCTGTTTTTTTAGATAAGAGCCATCATTGTTTGATTTTATATATTATACATAATATTCGTATTCAATTATAAAAGCATGACTGTTTGCATATTTGAATATGAAATCAAAGACAACGAGATACAATTAAGTCATAAATGCTTCACCATTAACACACTGGAACATAATTTTAAAATGTCAGTAAAACATTATCTTAGTATTTTTTCGTAATACCTTAAATATAATTTAACATTTTAATTCAATATACTGATATCATTAAAAAAATGTTTAAACCAAGTGGGCGTATACAACAATATAGACGGAGCATGTATTCCAATGTAAGATTGATCATGCTCCACCTGGCACATACATTTGTATATCACTCCAGATTTAAGAGAGTTGGAGTTTTATATTTAAGTAAGAAGTACTTTTGGACCTTGAATCGGTGGAAGACAATGTCACTAATATTACAAAATGATATTTACAAAATTTGTTAAGAGCTTTCTTAAACATTAAAGAGAATTTTTGCACAAAAATAACATAACTAACAGAAAGATTTGGGATCTTGGTATGTTTTATTAAAAGTTATAGAAAATGTTGAAGCCAGAATAAAACTTAGACAAAAGATAATAAATTATACAGAAAAAATGTTTAGAACAAAATTATTTTAATTTAAAAACATCATTAATTTTTTAAGTTGGATACATTTCAAATAATTCATAATAAGGAAGACATATCATTTCACTTCACACCTCTGTTATAGTTTAATAGACAAATAGCTATAAATTAAACAATTACATTCCTGAAAGGAATTTCCTTAAAATAAACAGTTACCAATTATCAACATTTACAATACAGTATTCAAATGGTACCTTGATTCCACCTCTAGTTTTTTTTATAATTTATAAAATTGCAAAGGATTTTAGATACTTTTCTTAATTTCTATAAACAATAACTGATTTTCTCAATGATTAATACTTTTCAGTAAAATCTGGCTCATTTTCTTGTTACAATTATCAAACCTAACCCGTGTTTTGTTTAATTATACTACTTAATTAATTAATAAACATATAATTTGTAGTTTAAAATTATTCTGATAAACTTGTCAGTTTTGATGTTGAAAGTCTTTTAATAAACTTCCATTGTAAGAAACAATGGCATTGACTTGTAATTAGATGTATTTGTTAATTCTTGTAACCTTTTGATAGAACATTTTATATATATATATAAGGATTGCATCAGTTAAACAAAACATTATTTATTTCATTTTTTAGGACTGATCTGCCTATCTCAAAGTGAAGTTCTACTCTCAGAAAACCAGCCAACAATGCAAAGTAGCACATTCGATATAGATGGTCACATTTTTTCGTCACATTATGCAGTTAATGGAGTCGTAAATGATGGATTTTGTAAGTGATACAAAATTTGCTTTAAAGTTAGTTAATGTGCCAAATAGCATACCTTGCTAATTAGTGACTTAAAATTGATTTATGAAATATACTAAAATGCATGTTGAATATTTACTTCCCTATTGTATGAGCCTTTGTTCTGATATCGAGTGTACATATACATTTATCAAGTAACATTTTATAACAACATTTTTACAAAATGTGATATGTCATTCTTAATTTAAAATAGTTATATGTACTTTAACGTCCGTTTCTCAAATGTATTATATTAATCATCGTCATGAAGAGTGTAAATGAGATCAATACAAGTATATGCTTAATTATGCATTATTTAAAATAATACATTTGTTTCTATGTTCAATCTCTATATATGTGTGTATATACTGTGTAAATATCAATTTTTAATTATTCAAATTTGACTTAATGTATAGTCTATCTTATTAATTTTGACCCCGACAACAGTCAGGGAAGTTTTAAAAAAATGTATATGTTTAAGAAATTGTCCCCGTTTATGAAAAATTAATTGGATCATCCACATGACATTAGGGAGATTAAAAACAGGATAATCAAAAATGTTTATCCGATGTAAAAAACTTGACAATCTCCAGATATCAAAGTTATTGCTATATGTCGTAGTATGGCTACGCCTTAAGAGTAATCTCTAATGTTTTAAAATAGTTTACAACTTCAAAATACATAAAAATAGATAAAAATGCCTAACGTTAATGATGCTTATAAATGGTTGACAGTTTAAATAAAGTATACACACACACCTTTGATTAAACTTTATGTGTGGCTATATTTATAACTTTTTATAAAATAGTGTATAAACTTGTTTGTTTAATAATTGCATGTATTTAGTTAATTAAATACGTATTTTATTAAATGTGCATAAACTATGTATTGTAACATATAAAATGATATATACGAAACATAATTATTATACATTTTATTAAACGTTTCTAAAAATATATTATTTTTTATAATAAAATCATTATACTGGGAGTGAATTTTCTCTTTGTAGTCTGATTAATTTATATTAAACAAATATATTTTAGAGCTATAACTTTTTAAATAATTAGCCAGCAAAAAAATGTGTCTGTTACCATTTAAAAATATTAAAAACCATTTTAGACGGTGCCACTATAACCCTGGCCACAAACCCTGACGGGTCCGGATTCAATTGGTGGGCCGTTCAATTGCCGTCACTCAGCAGTGTCACTAACATTGAAATATGGTTCCGATACGATGACGGCAAGTGTAAGTACAATTATATAACAAAGATGTTGAAAATTGCTCAAAAGTTGTTGATAAGTTTAATAGTGCAGAGTAATCGAAACGGTGTCTGTCAAAAAAATACCAAAGAAGTGTAAAATCCATCACAATTTCCAATATTGCACTAACTGCATGGGCAAAACATCGAGTTGCACACCAGTGACACATCACATAAGACGTGTGTGGCTTTTGGAAAATCTCGTAGCACTTCCAACAATAAAGATTTGGTAAAATTAAAGGATCCATTTAATAAATGTATTCACTACTTTAAATAAAAGATGATGTTTAAAATTATTTTTATAAAAATGTGAAATAGAAACAGTTATTCTTTCATAATATTGCTTTATGAAACATTACATACATTTAATTTATTTTTTCAATTATATAGTATTCTATTTCGTACATCAATTGACTGTGCGTTTTACTAACTTTTATGTTTAAATGAAAAGCTACATATATTTTGCACATATGTTTCCACATATAGACTACAGTGGAACATACACGATAATGTTTATGGATATCACATGGCTATAATTTGATGCACGCTCTAGTAATTCAACGTGGTCATTAATCCATGCAGGGGAATACTGCAGCTCTCTAGCTCCTTTAGAAGTTTAAGTGTGAAACACAATATTATGTCAATATGATATGATAAGCAGCAACACATTATGACAAGTGTTAATCGAACAATACGCATTGTTTTTATACAAAAATTCTAAAAATATCACAATTACAATATATATATATCAGCTATTCTTTGGTTTATTTACATGTTGTGATATTTTATTATAAAAAAATTATAATTAGAAACCGTTTAACGTATGACAGAGTGATTGCATTGTAATTGTGTCTACATTTTACATGTAGTATATAACAATTAATTAATATTATTTACAATTCTATTCTGCAACGATACTTCAACCATCTTATATTTTATTGCAATAATGAAGTGGCTATTTTATACACAATATACAAAAACCACTCAATACATTTGATATTGTTGAATTCCCATATTCCTAATAAATGTATCTAGTAATTGTGCATGTCATTAAAAAGTACATTTAATGTTGTAAGATTTATGTAAAGCAGCTTAAAAAATAATACAATTGATCACAAAATAAAACGAATTTATATGTTTACTACTGAATTAGGGTCAATCGGGCTCTTAGATGTCTAGCACTATTCAGTAATTATTAAAAAAAATTAAATATTTGCTATTAATTTAAAAATATTTTACATTTGTGCTATTTAAAATATACAAAATATGTAATAAACACTCACAAAATTCAACAGACGGAATTTGTATTAGTACAAATTATACAACACATATCAAATTCAATACTCGTGTTCTGCATTAAACATTGATCGATTTGTAGAGATTAAATTGGCAAATGTCTCAATTTCGTAAAATAGTTGTTGTTATAAATAGATAAAACAAAAATAAAATGTTATTAAATTATATGAATTTATTTAAATTTAAATTAAATTAAATTAAATTAAATTAAATTAAATTAAATTAAATTAAAATAAATTACATTTAATTAAATTAATTATATTAAATAAATTCATTTAATAAACATTTGTTACTTGAACTAGAAATGCACTGAATGGTTCAAAGAGCGGACACCACATTTACAGTTTTTTTTATTAATCGCATAAAATTATAGTTGCTAAATACTTGTTTATTCAGAAAAATTAAATATTGGACATTTGTTATACATATATATATATATTTGTAAGTATTGCAATAGTCTGAATGTGCACTTTGTTCCGAACGTGTAATAAGTGTAGGCTTGCAAAAAGAGAATTGTGTTACTATTAAAACTATGAAATACTGAGATGTAAAAAAGATTATGTAATAAAGAATTGTAATAATTACAGAGACGAACATTGTACGTTTTGTCTGCAACACTTTTTTTATTATCTACGATTCTAAAAACCACGGAGGGCGCCAAAACCATGATGTCAATAGCAAAATAGATCACAATTCGAGGTGTGCTGCAATTGTCTGTCTTTACTGACTATTCGCAAGAGGAGTGTGTTCAGAGAGGGTCCATTCCTGTTACATCGCATCCTTTCTTCAAGAGTCTCCATGTGAAAAATGAATGAATTCACAATTTTTTTGTATTGTTATTTTATCGCTTTTGCGAACTTTTGTAAACGTTTATGTAACATGTATAACAGTAATTAATTGATCTAATTAATATGTTATAATGTAACTACAGTATAAAGATAATTGGTAAATACCTTTCAAAGCAAGTAATATACAAATGTAACATTGATATTCCGATCTTAGTATCAATAAAAAAGTATTCGTTTGATGAAAGTAACTTATCTGCAATTAATTTTAAAATAAGCAGTTTTACCTAAGTAACGTATCTACATTTAATTTGATACTGTGATGTAATTACATTCGTTTTGTAATGTATAAGTACTACATATTGTTATGTTACTTATATTTAAAGGTGCATATTTTGTATTATTACTACAGTGTACAGAAACAATCTAATGACAATAAATGCGGCCAGAGTTTTCAATTATTCTGGTACCACAATGCACTACCCTGAGTGTCTCAATGAGCTGAAGAACATTACTACCGCGGGTACTTTTCAAAGTCATAACATGTCGGGCAACCCGGTGGTGAGTTCCGATTTCACTTTGATGAATGTAAATGATTAATAAAAATAAGCACCTTTCATAAATATCCCCAATCAATCATAATAATATTGAAAAACATTCGCTATTTTAAAGTATTAGTAAAATAAACAAGTAAAATGTTATTTACATATTTACATACTTAGATATATATATATATACATATATATTGTACGGAAAATAATATGTAAATACATTTAACTACTAATACAATTAAGAATATATTTTATATAGTAATTACGCATAGCATATATTACTTTATACATTCTCAGAGAACATAGTTTATGTACAACACAATACTGTATTTCTTTATAATGTTTAGTAACCTGTAATTATAACATTTGTTTAGTAATATTGAGTTATATTTTTATTTGTTTCATATATTGTACAATAAAATATGTAGTTTCCATGTTTAACTCTCAACAACATATACATTTTTTTTCTTAATCTATGTTACAGTCTGCATAATGTAAAGGATGAAATAATAATTTGTCAACAAACTACATTACTAAATTATTTTACACTGGTTATAAATATCTAGTTACCGTATGTAACTGTTGGTAACGTGAAAAAACAAGATTATCATATCTACACCATTTGACACAGAGGTAAATTAAGTTAAGATTATAAAACTTGTCATTCTATTTTTATCAGAAATTATATGAAATTCAATTATGCACGTTCGTACATATTACATATATATACTAAGTTTGCATAACTTTGATATTAGTTCTACAAGATTATAACGAACTATTAAAATGCAATGGCCACGTATTATGTAGACGGTCATGTTGATGAGGGTTAAGAGTAAATTTATAAATAAATATAACATATATTTTAACAGTGTGCGATATCAATGTTGCTATTTATGTAAAACTCTGGAGTGAATTTAATACGGATTAGCAAAATCCTTGAACTCTACAGCTTTGTGTAACATAAAATTAGACAAATAAAACGATTATTTTCCACAAAATAACTATTTCATATAATCAATTAATTTTGGAATTTATTAGAAAATTGCATATAACTGTGTATGTTTTACTTCATTTACTTCTCATTAAGTAATATCAATAATTCAAATCCTATTGAAATGAAAAGTCTGATTGTAGCGAGCACAAAGCGAGATTATTTTAACGAGAACATGTTGTGGTCCCAACAATTAATACAACATAAATAACTATAAAGTGAAATAAACATACTCTGGCGATTGTTATGTTTTTCTCAGGTTTGTCCTACTCTATTTTTCTTAGCCCAGGAGAGAGCCACAAAGTAAATATTTAAACAGAAGTTCATATAAATATACTTTGTACTTCCCATTTATATACTCAAACATAGGCATTATCTTAAGCAGGAAAGCTGAAGTTGTGGGGTACTTTACCCAAGTTACCAATATTACTGTATGAATGTTTATAGATATGAGATTTCATCTCCGTTGATGTAAATGTAGCTAATGTTAGATGACCGACAATTTTCATCAATGTAAATGACAATGACAAATTACATCAAATTGCAAATACAGAAATATGTAAATTAAAAGATAACTTATTCTCTAAAAACATCCACGACTTTTATTCCTTTCAGCTGGCCAACTACATCGTATTACGAAATCCTGATTGGCCAACCCCAGACAAAAAACATCTTCAGTTGCAGGAGGTGAAAGTGTGGGGCACAGCTTGGTTACCTGAACCAACAATGAACCAAGGACCAAGGAAACTGAAATGTGAGTAAATACTGATATGATTATGTTTCTAAATGTCTTCTAAGTGTTAAAATAATAAGAGCGTTACAAAATGATATGCGTTGATATATAAGATTGTATATATAAGGGTGAAAAAAGATGTTCAATAAAACAATTAGACAATTAAAATAATGGATTTACACAAAAACTGAACAACGATTGTTTTTACTAAGCGCAAGAGCGTAGGATTGCAGACAATATACAATATTAGTGCTCCGACTTCCTTGCTGAAGTGCTGGACTATGATGCACCATATGCTAATGCGTGGAATATTGTTTTGTACCTATTGTATATAGTGGAGTGCTTCTTAATAAATATATGTTTATCTTTATGTATGCTTTATATTTTAGCTAAAATTAATAATTTATGTATATGATCATTTTCGCCAAAAAATTTAAAATAAATTTAAAATTAGTGTATCTTTATGTTATATATGTACACTGCATAGTAGTTAAACTCTAACAGTTTTTTTCATAAAAAACTCTAGGATAAATATATGCCGATTGTATATCCTATATATTATGTAAAATATACGCCCACATACACTAAGTGAAGGGAATATGAACACCAAAACGCAGCCTTCCGATTAGCACTTTTCTGCCTCACTGCACACCGGTCACGTGCA
>JAYRBW010061761.1:0-10219 GCA_036023295.1 Invenusta paracnida | reverse complement strand
GGGTGAATTTTGATTATGATCGAGTGGACTCACTTTTATGTAGGAAACCTTGGCACATGCATTTCGTGATTAGGTAAGTTGATAATGCTACCTATAAGGATAATTTGACGGGTGGAATAAACATAGTAATTTATACCAAAATCTGATTATTAACTTTTCCACTAAAATGGTGTTAAAATATAGGAAGAAAAAAAGGAGGGACAGGGGGGGGAGTGTGGCTTCGGATCATCCATTTGAATTGTCGGGAGACTTCACAACTAGAAATTAATTAACTAAAGAAACTGTCCTACTTTCAACCTGCACGTACCATCACACTAGTTCCCAAGTGACAATTCGTCAGTCAGTAATCTTCCAATTACATTAAGAGGATTACAATGAACTGACAACTTTTCCAGCAGCGAAAGTATATATATGTGCGGAATAAGGATGCCCTTTAAAAAAAATATAAAGTTAAAACAACACTTAGAAAAAACACGAAAAATCGCAAATTTAATTAATTTTTTTAAAGAGCATGTTTTAAAGCCGCTGTGAATTTATGATGATTAATGGAGAAATCAACAATTCAGTCAATAGATACAAATAGAATTCAATAAAACAAATTTATACAACTTTTTATTAAATGTACTATAATGTTAACGCTATATTGAAGCATAAGCCTCATAATATTATACACCACTAAGGCCACACCATTAGCTAACATTCAATTATCTAAAAATTCCCGTCATCCATAAAGTTGACAGAATAAAAAGAAATCGGTATCAAAATATTTACAAATCAATACAATTTAATCGTCGCTTTCACTACTGAATATCGTGCGAGGTGAAGTTTTGAAAAAAATCAATAAAAAGCTCAATTTCCGTGCAATATTTAACAGTAATAATAATCGGCCGACGAGTGAAAAATTCGATTTGACCCCTTATTCTGGAATTTTAGGGAAGCCATACTGATACATTAACGTGATAATTTGTCATGCACTCAGAAGTGCTGCTGAACGCAGAGCTGTATAATTGAGTTTATAAATTCACTGCTGATCATACATTAATTATTGGGCGCCTAATATATAGGCAGATCTTCATGTATTATTATATTAACAAATTATACTGGCACACTGATCGGTTGAACACTATTCGCTCCCCAATGAAATAGACAGCTGGACTTACAGGCGACTAATAATTAATCGTATAACCGATCCCCAGATTGACGTTACCAAAAACCCCTTTTCTTCTGAGCCAACTATAACTTGGGCTGATTGTGTAAATATTGTTGAAAAAAGCAGACTAGAATTGAGAGAAAGGGACACACAACCGACAAGGAAAAGAAATTGGAGAACCTGAAGAAAAGGACGGTTAGCGCACCGTGCTCAACTGGTAGGGAGTTCTATATTTGTTGAAATGGAGAACAACACAAATTGAGAGACTTTCTCCAGTCATTTTTAAACTCCAACCGAGAAAGAGGGAAAGAAGTGGAGACTAGAGAGAGAGAGAGAGAGAAAGAAATAGGGAGGGAATTGAAGATAAAAACCGATTAATTCGATTACAATCAAACGCAGAAAGAGAGAGAAAGAGGGAGTTATCATCCGCTCTAAGCACATTATCACCGTGGCCAAGAAACCTACGGCAACAACCATTATACACAGTGGCCTCGTAGACTTCAGATTTGTGTGCACGGAGTTCTGTGTGCAGTGAGTGGTGTGGGAAAATCGAGAGCGAAAAGAAACAGACAGACACATGTCAAAACTATCTCCTAGGATGTTTGTCAGTAATATACACCAACCACCACGAGAGTTTTCTGGGGAGAAAATAATAATTAATTAATTCTAAAAGAAGAATGTTGTTAAAAATACAACTTCAATTTATATACATATATATATTATATTAGTTCCACCAATCGACTGCATCTATAACAAGTCATTTGTAGATAAGTTTAAGGGCACAGAGAGAGAGAGAGAATACGGGAGCGACCTCCAGCCTCATGCTCAATGAGATCAGCGATGTGGATATGATAGACGAGACTGCCCAGATTTGGAACACTCTCCCCATCTCCCTATAGATAGATATCACTGACTCATTTGTCTAAAATTCTAATTACCTTTCTCTTTTCGACCTCGTAAAACAAAAGACCGAGAAATATTCAGAAGAAGATAAACTATTATAATCATAAATAAAGTCACCACAAATAAGAGAATAGTGTGCACAATACAGACAATCCAGCTCCATCGAATTTCCAACATTAAACTCTACTTGCAAGTTAGACAATCATATTATAACTTGGGATGTGTGATTCACGAGTTAGTATAAAAAATGCACTCAGCCGTAGAAGACAATGCTAGATGAATACTCATTGTAATTCTAGACAGGCAAGACTGTTTAATAGGTTTCCTTTATTTTGCATATATGCAGCATCAATTCATGAAAAACTAATTTCTACTTTAATTTGAATATACATATACATATAATATGATAACCAAGACAAGCAGAGAGATGTTCACCTTAATACATTTTAACTGCTAGGTAGGTACAATAAGTTAACCCCCCCCCCTCTTCCGCAATCGCATTTATTCCAACTTTCCAACTTTTAAACTAAAAAATTAATAGAAAATGTGTCCAACAATAAAATAAAAAAACGCAATATTATAATTCCATGCACCTATTTCGGTAATTAAGCTTTGGATAAAAAAATAATATACGAAAAATACACAATATTATAACATACCAACAGAAAAAAATAAAGAAAGCTTCTACTTTCTACACCCATACCATTGACTATGTATATATAATATACACAGCCCATATTGTATATGTATGAACATATATGCCAAATATATATTTAGATTTTGCTTTCAGCTAGTTTATGAAAAGTAAAAATATATAAAAACAAATATCGATTCATTAATAGAAACTTTTTTGTCAAGAATATGCTTGCGATACTTGAAGCTAGGAAGCTGAAAGTAAACAATTATATATTAAAAGAAAAAAAAAAGTTTTTGTTCCCAACAATTATTTATGATTATATTAATATAACTCTAATATAAATGTGTCGTAATAGTTTACACATCGTAAATATATAACAACTTCACATTCGCTATTGCTAAAGATCTTTTATTAAACGATATATAAGAAGCAAACACATACGTTAATAATAGATTTATCTATTGCAAAGAAAATATTAAATAGTCGTGAAAGGTAGCATCTGAAGAAATAAATGTGAGAGGCTTCAAATCAATATGTGTATTAATTAACTTATTTAATACACTACGTTTATAACAGAGCGAGTACATAAATCAACCATGGAAACGTTTGAACCCAAAATGCAGGGATTAATCCTTTGTAACTTACATGGGATTTAAAAGAGCAAATTTCGAAACAATTATATTGTCAAACTTACAGAATGTTGCTATATAATTAATACAAAGTGAAATTATCAAGTTTATAATTACAATTTTAAGAATAAATTTCTTAATTGTAATGTAAATTTTTATTCAAGCTTATTTTCCCCTCAGAATATAACCTTTTCTCTACAATTGTTGTTGTTTTTTTTAATTTAAAGGAAAGAAATATACTAGCAATGCTTTGAAGTAAATTTGCTAGATTTTATTCCTCCGATTAGTTTATATTAAATTGACCAGAAAAATTGATTTTTACTTTAAAAAATACGACATCAATAATATCATACTGCTTCTAAAAATACAACCATGTGTCTTAAAATAAAGACGATAATTCATTTGCATATTTACAGGTTACATATTCTAAAATTATCATTTGTAGACAATACTAGATTCCTTGCTGCATAAATATACCTTATATAGATGTATATATATATATTAAAAAACTAAGCTTTATCAAGACGACAAAATGTAGAAATAAAGTTGAGATACGCAAAGAACAGACATATATTTAGATATGTCTACATCAAATAACACAGGAATACAATCAAATTGCCAAAGCGGCATTAGTAGCGGACAAAATTCCCAGACTAGAATAGAAAAAGGATTTTTTTCTTCTTTTTAATCTTACAGAATTCTGTGGAATATTATAGTGACGACAATAACACACCCCAAAAGTACAAAAGAATACGAATTATAAAGTTTCAAAAGAGAAAAGAAAAAGTCGAGCGCAAGGAATGGAAAATTGATTTAGATTTACAAAAGTATGCGTTGGTTTGTTGATTGTAAAAGGTGAATTATTACCTAGCCATATATACATACACATGAAAAGTCTCTAAAGTGTATAATGTGCGAAACTGAAAAGACTGAAACGTGAATTTGGAGTCAACTGCATTGCTGGGGAAGAAAAGAGAAGACAGGGGGAAAAGAATAGATGACAAAACGGACACAGAAGAAGGTATTCGATACTGCTCCCCGAGTATCTTGTGATGGGCGATGGTAGGATCAATATATGACCGGCTAAGTAGTACCCCTCCCCCCCCCCTCCAGGTATAGTGTGATTCGTGTTAAAACACGAAGCTCTAAAAAGGTCACCCCATTTGAAGTGAAATGTGTACACTACAATATGTCACACTACATGTCTATGCTCATCAACACTGGCTCACTACTCCATGGTACTTATAAGACACGTCAGATTGTTAGGCATCTAGAAAGTTAGTCGTGCGGTACGACAAGCTCTGCCAGAAACTGAAAAGGAGAAAGACACGAAAACAAAATACCTGCCTATACAAACTGAATTCTCTTTCACTAACTCCTCGCTTGAAAGAAAGTGCCATCATTATAGTAGTAAAAGACAGAGAGTGAGAATCCTTTTGCAACAAACCGAAATTGAAATAGGAATTATAGGTCGAAGATAAAAGAAAATACAGTTTTTCGCACTGCATTCGAGCGAGCTTACTTGAGGACAAAAGGGGAATAAGAGAGGTCGACACAAATGCTGCAACTTTCATTTGGACTGGGAGAGGAAGGAGAAAGGCACAAAATGGCACAGTACCCTTACACGATGAGTAGAAAATGAAATAACCAACTTTACTTCAAGAGTGAAATCAAACACCCACCACAGCGGCAGCTAGGTCGGCTAGCTATTCGAGGGCAGAATATACGTATATAGTTGGGAGGGATCAGATTTCTCTTTCTAGGAGAAGCTACTGGCTTTTATCAACACATATGTAAATGCTCCACAAAAACCAGGCCGTGATTACACAGTGTCGAAACTCGAGAGATACCAAGGCAAGATTACATGGGCACAATGCAGTATTCGTACCCGTTCAGATTTTGACACTGACCACACACATTGATTATTGTAAATATATCTTCTCGAGAAAAGTATGCCTACCTATTATAGACAATACTTTCGAAGATTACATTACATGGTTAGGCTAGCTGGTAATCTGTCTTTCATAGGCTTTAGGTTTCAATGGCATTATTATCGATCCAAGAAGTACAAATATGTATATTGACTGATTAAGTAACAACTATAATATTCAATAAAATTAATGGGGGATGCCCGCGCTCCTTACAATATACAGTAGATTATAAAATAAGCAAAATATTAATTTCTTGAACTGTTTGGAACATAGAATATTGATCGACAGAGTTCTTGAGTTCGCAACTACTGTTTAGCTCTACCTTCAAGTATTTTAACAATAATACTTTAACACTCATAATGTCTCTAGAATAGTGACCACTGCAGAACAAGTTCGGTTATAAATATATTAAATTATATTTTAGAGATACTTGTGATGTTTAAAGTGATTTAATTCTTGATATTTGGTCTTAAAACATCAACTATTGAACAACAGCGATTTTCTAAAATTGATAATTTACAATGTAATAAATACGAAATCAATAAAATAGAAAACACTGTATTATTACTCTGTGATTTGCAGTATACAATTTATACAATTCCTCGCTAGAAAAGCTATAGTATTAAGCTAAACTAGTATTTTAATGTACCTACTCAATAGTTTGACTTCAAAGATAATTTCTAAGACAGTGGTTAATAAAATTAAAAAGATATAAATCCTCAAATTCGGCATAGCTATAATGGAATCACTTTTTACGTCAAAATTATGTTTTCTTTAAAACAATATTCTAAAAAGAGAGCATTTGAGTATAGGTTATTAGTCCCGATGGGTAATCGGGAGGTTATTACAGTTGAGCATCAGACCTCAAATAGGAACGTATTCACTTACTAGGTAGACGGAGACATGTAACAAATAGTTTATAGGGTAAAACAGTTCAAATTTTCAAAGCCTAAAACAATGGTTCATTCATTTTATTACTATACATAGTATGTATAGTAGGCCCATTAAAAAGTGAAATTGAAGTATAAATAACACGGCCACTGCAGATATAAACTGCCCATACTATAAATAATATAAAAAGCAAAGTGCCAACGTTTAACGATGTAAATTAGCTGATCGAAGTTGGGGAAGAAGTATAGGCTCGTTTTCGTTTACTACATCCTGTTGTACACGTCGCATAATTCTGCCAAGAATACACGCAGGTACCTCCTCAAGATCAAAGTCTCACAAGGTCGTCAGAAATAGCTCCGCTCACCCAATCAAGTCAGGTAGAAAATTATGATTCACCCGCGCATTGAATGTATGAATGAATGAATTAGGATGGCCGGTTATAACACGCCAAATGCCTGACTGCAAAACAACAAACAATTAAAAATCGGGCTAGTCTACATATATACCTAGGTAACTCAAGGGGAGTATAATCGTAGCCCCGCAATAGCTTTGCCAGGACGATACTATAGTCTATCTGCACAACCGAAGTCCACGGTGTCCACAAAACTATCCGCTGTTGTTGATCAATGTCAGGAAGCTCGCGGGGATGGAAAGGGGGACACTAGGTAGCTAGACTGGTGTATTGTAGAGATATATGGGGTCAGAGGGCTTTCAAAAGATATCCGGCACTGACCTTAGTTGAAGGAGACACTCTTTCTTCTTTCTTATTTGGAAGAGAGAGAGAGAGACGATGGAGAACTGAGATTAAAAGAAGATCTAGGAGTGAAGGGGCACCTACTTATAATGTCTACTCTCAAGTCAGCCAGGATGTAGCTGTAATAACACAATGCCTCCCTTTATAAGATAAACAAATGCCAGGTCTTGCCAAGAATGTTGACGTTCTCTTGTCTGGGAAAAACTGAACCGTGTAAGCTATTCTATTGAACCATGATGTACAACAGTGACGAGTAAGTAGCTTACAAATTGGTGAACAGAATACTTCAACCTGTTTAGACTTCATTGCTATAAATTTAAACTGTGATTGGCCCTAAAAATAGTCTAGATTTCTGAACATTATTAGCGCTAAAAGAGATTTATTAGTTTATTAGTAGTAAATTCCTATGAAATCAGTTTCATAAAGAAAATACCTTTTCAATGTAAGGTCAAACAAAAAATAAGAAGAAGCACCTTTTCATCGAATGAACCAAATTTTGTATCTACACGCTACAGAAAATAAAAATGAGTATCTTACATTTTCAAATAATAAAAATCGATTAAGTTACACCTACACTTAAAAGTAAAGAAAATAATAATTACGAACGCAATTTTCTAGTATATATACGGTGTTTTTTGGTTTTTAAAAGGGTAACACTGTTAATATTTGATGTATAGAAAATCTGATGGGGGGGGGCGCGGTAAGAGAACAAACTGAATCCAAAACCTGTTGTTGATAAATTCACGAATCACGAATACAGTTCTAACTCTGCGAGATCCTTCAGTTCTGTCCATCTCTCTTAATACTGCAGACCTGCACTATTTTAGTAGTTTCTTGGTTGTAATATGATGTTCAATTCAACACTTTACACAAGGCAATAGTTCTCTGTTCTAACACCAAGCACGATAGTAGAGTTATTTCAGACTTACACAGTTGTACGGTGTCCATCTCGACAACGTAATAATAGCCACCACCAAAGGTGACATTTTCGATGAATAGTCGTACCGCTCGGATATTACAACTATAGACTAGAGAAGCAAAAATACTGACAAAACTGCGCCACACAGCGTTGTTATGACGTCAGTAAATTAGTTAATACCTACGCAGCTGCAGTCTACTGAATAGCAAAATACATTTCAAACTCCAATTTGAAAATTTAACAAATTTGTCAGAAAACTAAATTGGTTCCCTTTTGAGAAGCTGTAAACAGATTGAAAGGCAATTTAATTATTTGATGTTGTAATACCAATTTAGAAATGAATACCGTTCTATGGGGCTCCTAACCAATAGGCATTTATCTAGATTGGAATCCTGACTTCTAATTGGTCAAGAGAAGTCAGCTTCGGTCAGGTAAAATTACAATTAGTGTACAAGGCTGTCGGTTGTACGAATGAAGTTTACGTGGATTCAAGTAAAAATAACCATTATAGTTATTATATTATTAAATATTTAGGACTATAATAATTGAATTTAAAAATAATTCATAGCTCATTTTTTTATGTTTTATAAAGTGTGTCCCAAATGTCACCGGTAATTAACGAAAGCCAAGTATTTAAAGTAAAGAACACGATATTTCACACGGCTATATCTCGGTAGCTAAGGGACCAGTGACCTTGAAACGTTGGTTTCGTGTCGAGGCCATCACGGTGGATATGACCTGAGAAGGGCAACTTGGTCTAGACAGCTCCAGTTGAAAGCCAGGACACATTTTAAGATTACTCGCCGATAGGTTTCCAGTCTACTCTGGCCCCGGCAGTTTAATGTTGGCCAATATCATAAATAAATACTGTATCAACTGTATTTCTATTCTAAAATGTATTACCCTAACTTATATAGCATAATATCTTTATGCAAGCAGAAGCTACTATTTCTCAGTTTGTAAGAACACATTTCTAAAAAAGAACAAAACACTACTTACACGGCAGAGTTCGAAGGTAGAGATTGTTCCTGATAAGCTGCTGAAGACGAAAGTCGACGGTGTCGTCGTTGAAACAGGTTCCCAGAATTCCCCTCAACTCAGCGGGTAGGAGACCTGTGAAGGTGAGACGATCGGTGGGGTCATTGTCATGGTGAAGAAAGAGGACTAAACAGCGTAAATTAGTCACGTATGATGATTTTATGAATTATTGTCATACACCAACGAAGAAATATAGCATGAAAATGACGCCTTGAGTCTAAAAATAGAATGCCACTTGTTTATCACTTCAATCAGAACTTTTTTTCGAAGTGTTGAAGGAAACAACATTTTGAAAACTGCAAAGCTAAAATATTGATGTTACCGAATTCAAACTAATCGATTGATTAGTTCGTGATTATTTCCACCCAAATACTGGCTGCTGATTGAACGATTGGGTATTATTCCGTCAGCATGCTATGACGTCTCCATATAATACAGTATGTTCCAAAAGTTCCTACGACATAGAAAAATGAAATTTTTATGAAATTAATATATTAATAATAATCAGGAGTTACTCATAAAAATGAAACTATACAGTCAGAGTGTGCAAACAACAATGTTTAAACGGTATGTAGTAGAATACACTAATAACCTGCAGCCCACCCTAGTCAACACACAAGTGCAGTCGTCTGAAGGTACGCTTGTTGATGGATTCGAGAATATTTTTAGGAAATCTGGCAAATTCCATTGTAATGATTTCTTTCAGATGAGCTATATTTCTAATCTTCTGAGCAACTATTTCCGGTTTCAAGATTCCCCAAAGTGGGTTACCGCAGGATATCAAGTCTGGACTTCGCGGTGGCCATGTCGGGCCAAATTTGCAGACCCATCTTGGAAACTTTCTGTCATGAATTCTCTTGTTTTCATTGCCGTGTGAGCAGGAGCCCCATCTTGTTGTACACGAGATGCCACTTTAGCTTCTAGTGCAGGGTTGGATTCTTCACTAAGCATAGTGTAGCTTTCCGCAGAGAAAACTTTTAGGAGTGCTGTTTCACTTGCCCCCAGAAATGAGTATTTTGTTTAGACCAAAACGAAAGCGCATGCTACCACGACCATCGGCATTTACTGCACACTCATCCGTGAAAAAGAGTTTATCTTTTCTAATGTTGTTATCGTATTTTGCCAATATTTGTTGGCAGCGTAAGACACGAATTTCGTGAACTGCCTCACTGAGGAAGTATGCTTTTGTTGGCTTCCAACTTCTGTGTCTCAAATCCTTTGTCATTACCTGTGTAATGTCGTTTGGGGTAAATCTAGTTCATCAGATTTCCTCCTCACTAACATAAGTGTGTTATCTTCCAGCGATTGAGTAACATTCTCATGTTCGTCACCTCGCTCATTTGGGTGTCCACTTCGTGGTAAATCAT
>JAYRBW010061760.1:0-10219 GCA_036023295.1 Invenusta paracnida | reverse complement strand
GGGAGTACGCTGTATATATTATTAACATATTTTGCTTTGCATAAATAGTGGTAGGTACTTTACCTGTCTGATTGAACTTATAATTATGTATGTATTTATATGAAATGCGCTTGGTGACTAAATAACAATAGCCAATAAGGAAACACTAACAAACCAACTTTCAATTCAAATTTTATATAGCCATTGGACAGGCAAACTTTTCGAGATTGTAATACCATCATTAAAAGGTTAAAGCAAGATATCTCTAACAGATGGAAAGATAAAGTTATCTTAATTACTCCCAAAGTAATAATAACAGATTTGATTTTGTAACTAAAAGTGGCAACTTACTGTGTATGGCTTAATAATTAGTTTTTTTATAACAACAATAAAACCTTTAGGGAGGTTTGTGTTTTTATAGTGAATTTATTAGTATATGCTTTAGAATGAAGTGAAAAACGTTTCTAATGTTGAAAGCTATAATTGAATTTGCAGCTGTATAAATAAAATCTTGAAAACATACGAAATTGTCATGGACATGCACTTCAGTATTGGTATTGTGATTAAGGTCTCAGACCAAGCACCTACTTCACAACTTAATACAGTGTTAACACCAACTTAAAATGTGTGTTAGTCACTTTTTATAATTTTTGTATATACTGGTTTATTTTTGCATCCTGTTTCATAATAAGAAATGCTTCTATTGTTTGTTTCTTTAATGTGATTTAAATATATTAATTGCAACTTGAAGCTAGCAATTTTACAAATAATACATATCCATTATTTCTTGGCTTGTCTACCAGTTCCTCCCAACAACTAATTAAATAATCTGTTCTGCATACTTATTAGTAGTTATAATTAATCAATAACAATATATTATATATTTATTTCAATCTAATATCAATTAATTATTTAAATTTGTGTTGTATCATGCAGTAGTCATATAATTAATAAGAAGAGAAGCTATTCTAAAATTAAAAAATGATAATAGTAGCTGAGCCACTGTACTCTGCCTATGAAGCCATCTACACAAAGGACAATCTACTTCTGAAAACCATTTGGCAAAATTGGTGGAGATCCTTTCATCAACATTAGGTAGCTGAATGTACTGATATGACTATGCCTCCTTAACTAATGTTTTGCTAAAAGAGATAATTGAATCTAAATTAAATACAAGTCTACTACTCAGCCTTTGCTTTTATTGTATCTATGAATATTTTATGTCCTCATACTACACCTTATTGTAAAGGCATCATTTTGCATTATATGAAATGTGATAATACAATATATGTACACATTCCACACCCAATAAGTTCATCCTCAATTCATCCAATTAATGAAAGTAAATGATAGAAAATTGGTCAGATAAAAATGATTTTATTTGCAAGTCACATATCACATAAAAGACAAGCACATTTAAGCATTTTAAAATGTCAGATGAAATGTCATTATATCCTACTGTACCTGCATTTTGATAAACTGTAATATAGCCTTGCAGCATCTGTTTTAATCATACCAAATGCTCTATGACAACACGGTACTTATTCCCCTGTTTTTTTGTAATTTTAAATATTAATTAATTATTAATTAATATACTAATAATAATATATTAATAATTAATAAGGGACTTTTGTGAAAATTTTGTTTCCAAATATAATTTAATAAAAAATTTATTAGCAGTTAAAGTTTGCACTATCTGCTTAGTTTCACATTCCATCTAGATACAGGATGGTAAAGCAACTAACTGCTCTCTGACCGTTTTGATAGATCTATTGTTCGTCAGTGTTTTTATAATTTTTATAATTTCATCAGAGTTTATAATACTTGATGTTTGACTCAGGTCTGGATTATATACAGTCATAAAATTATGTTATGATAAGATAATTTATACATTTGTATTATGCACACCTTCAAAGTATCTATTGTTAATTATACATATGTATTATAATGCAAACTATTATAATATTTCTTTTGTGTACTCACTCAGCTGAGTGTGCTGCATAATTATTTAGCAGATTAGCATGAATAAAGAGTAATGGTGTTTGTTTGACCATTTAATCATAAAGTACTCATTTCAAATGGACAATAATTAGTAATAAACAATTATAATGATACAGGATATAATATGTTTATAATATTCATTTGCATACCAGCCATCACTATCAGATAACAAAGTGTTCAGTGGTATTTTTATAGCCAATGTCAAATGTACTCAATTTTATATTACTAAGCGGGTTTATTATTTGTGTATGTAATGCTTTTGTCAATAACAATAACTATTTGAGTATGCTTTTGTCCTTGACCGCAATTCTTCTTAGTTTTACGTTTTTATTCTGACAGAATGACATTATGCAGCTGGTAAAAAAATTCTTCAACTATGCTTAAAAATCCAAAAAAAATCACTGCTGCTACTACTATAAAACTAAGAATATAAATTGGACATATCTTTATTATCTGAAGTACCTACAGATTGAACAATTCTTGAAATTGGCCAACATTATCTTTAAAAGTTTGGATATAGTCGTCCATACCATAAGAAAGATGGCCATTCTTCAAGTTCGCCATAGTATGAAAAGTGTATTCTGGAAACAGACAGCAACACCATCTTTAAGGAGTAGGACATCATTAAATGACCTTATCAAAACATTGCCTTTGCTGTCTACCAAAAAAATTAATGTGGAGTGTATAAAAAAGAGCAATATTTTAAACAAATTGTGTGTGCTATATCTACTTACTTTTCTCATTATAATATCTTGCTTAATATTTTGTTAGCCACGAATCATATAGACAAATAGGGCTGTATCTTCAATCTATCTCTATCCTTTGATGCTTTATATCTTTGGATTTGTGCATCTTTAATTCGATTAAAATAGTATTTGTGGAGAATGTAATTCAGTTACCGAAAAGTATATGTCCTTCAATTTAAAAGCTTGTACTTATTCAGGTGATAATTCTTGGAAATCAGTTTACATAATATGCGGATTCAAAAGTAACAATATTTGTTTTATCCATAGCTAAGCATTTGTTTTATTATTAAAAACGTTTAACAAAAGTAGCACAACATAATTATTTGTAAAATAAAGTTACTGCATTAGAAATTAGCATACTTATTTTTCATAGGGTTTTGCATGCAATCCCTGTTTTTCTATGCAAGATGCTATTCTCTGAGAGTATAATTATTAATTGGTTGCAGCCTTTATCTACAAATTTTTGACAAATAAATCTTCCAGCTGAGCTACTGTCCTCATTTTGTGGTGGATAATGTTGGGCTTCAATAGTACTTACATGACATTGTAACATCAAGTGATATGTCGACTTTGTGCAGTCCATGTTTACAAACCCATCTGTCTGAATAGATCTGTTTGTGTCTAAAAATCTCTTTGCATTATAGACGTGTGGGCTGGTGTACCATCTTGTTTGAAATGTGACTTCGCTAAAATTATCTTGCATATAGCTGGTATAAATTTGTCTCTCAAAAGATTAATTCTGTAGTTACACTACAAAAAAGAAAGAGCGGTTCAATTAAATGTCTAGCTGATTCGCCCACCCAGACTCATTGCTAATCTTCTCTGCATCTAACATTGTCATATTGCTGCATAATTTGATGGAAACAGTTAACATGGTTTGCATCATCAGGAGATAAATGTAGTACTTTCACAGGCTTATAACTTGTACTTCAAAAGCATAAAAAAATATATGCCAGTGGCTGCAGTATAATTTTCATAATTATTGTTATTATGCACAACATTTTTCTGAGAACTCTTCCTTCATCAGGTGCTGTTAAATAAGTGAAAAATGCACACTGTAGACAGATAAATTATCTACAGAAAATCTCGGATTGGGGGGAATTTAGATACTGCTGTATCAAACAACGATGTAATATGTGTTACAAAGCAATCGATTTACATGTATTATTTCTGTGTTTGTGATTTTTGTGTATATTTTATTTGTATATGGTGTGCATGTTTCACTTATTTCTGAGCACCTGATTCAAGAAGGGCTCTTCCAAAAATATTTGCATGTTATTAATAATTTTTATGAATCCACTTGGTTTTGTTTGTTTCTTAATATTTTTATAATGTTGCAAAAGGACTAGTTTATTTTGTTTTTCAAATCAACATTCATACTTTTTTGGTATATCGAACTCCCGAAATTGTCCTCTTATTCTTGCAGTTGGCACATTCCTTACACATTGCATCAATTGCATCTTCTATATCACCGCTTTTTTAACATCCAGATCTCTGGTAAAAAATTGTGCCATTTCAGAACAGTTTATATGACCACATTATGTATTATGTAAATGTGTGGTGCACATATTCAACCTATCTCAATTTGTAATTGAGGCTTTTTACAGCTATAATTGAATTATTGCTTTCTTTATGCCACATGGATTAAAGTCGTCCATTGCTATAATTTTTTTATTTAAATCACTTCCAATGAAACAGGAAGTAAATACGATAGAAAAATAGTGTATTAAGACACACACAACTTTCGAACCAATGACAATGTAATACACATTTCAGCTGAGTGATTTTGGTCGATATTCTATTGGTATATTTTTTATTGTCATTAAAACTAAATGATTTTGATACATGTTTCTGATATATTTGCAACTTGAACTATTTTTTCAACTTCAAACATATGTATGAATGGATACAACTGTAACTAAATGTTCAGAATCTTGTGATATATCCAGGTTCTTGCATTAAGAGCACACCTTGTTTAACATTTGAAAGGCATATAATCAATGACTGTGTATATTTCAATATATAACATATCCATAAAAGTCAATTGAATACATTATTCAATATCCAGAATTCTAATGAAGTAATTCATTTACATTTTAAAATATGAATGTCTCTTCATATAAAAATAATGCTGACCAGACATACTTTGTAATGATGAATTGTTTTGTAACAAAACTGCAATTGTAATTATTGCTAAACTTTTGAGCATACCATATTGAATAAATTATATTGTTATTTGAATACATGCATGAAACATGCCTTCTATAATATAACAATGAATATATGGAAACAATGATATTATACTAAAAGCTTTCTATGTATACCTATTGCCGAGTATGGCATTAATTGGTAAATAATTTTGGATGCACTATAAAATGATCTATGATTATGTGATCCATGAAATAACAACTGCTATTTTGTATGATGTATGTCTTTTAATGCTCACATTTGAATGTGATGACAAATTATGTCTACTAAATGAAAAAGCTCTCTCTGAAGACTTTTATTGCCAGAATGCCCAGTAAATGAAGATTCCCACGATATGATACCAATGAGCCTTTATTGTTGGAGATATTTCTTCTAAACAACATTTATTGTTGAAACTTTTTTAACAGAAGGTAAGTTGATATTTACATTATTTACGAATTTTAAAATATTTGTTTTATTATTTAAAAACAAATTCACAATTCTATTATGTATGTGTGTCTTAATTCATACTAACTTGTGTATACAAAAGCTTGTTAACTTTTTATTTTATTTTATTCTCTGTATAGCAATATAGAATGAAGTTTTCTCCAGATTTTATTAGATATATTATGTATAAATCATTTCAAATAGAATTGCTAAATGGGGGTGGGGTTATTAAGGTGTGTAATGTACGTATACTCTAGTTGTTACCTTTAGCACATATAATTGTACTAATATATTTAAATATTTTGGACTTAATGTTAGACACCAATATATATTTAAAAGATTTAAATTTAGTGTATAGTATGAAAGTAATTATTGTATTATATTTATGATTTCACCAGTTACTATTATAAATTCCTTTAGTTATAATTTTGCGATTATGTAATTCTATTGTTACTGTATTTACGAGAATATATCAATCTACTATTAAATATTAATTGTGTATTGTATATTTTTTACGTCGATATGTAAGGTATTAGTGTAAGAAATTTCTTTGTGAACGCACATAAATTCAGAAATTATTTTTTGTTTAAATCAGTTGTTACAAATTAAAATTCTTGATTTACTTTTATTGTAATTATTTAACATATATTATTATATATAAATCATCATATCTGTCATCTTGAAATATGAAAACCACCAGTTTTCCAGTGTGACTTTAGTCTACCTAAGTAATCAATGTATATATTATTTTGAATATTTATCACATAAACTAATAACAATAGTCGGCAGAATACTTTTTAAGTTTGTGTTGGGTTGCAGTTTAGTTTATGATAATAGAATTTAGTATCACTGTACAAATTGCATTAAGTCAGATTTATAGCTTTTAATTAAATGAACTTAATGTGTCCCGCATCCCCACCCGGTAACATTCTATAATTTTTTATATAAGTTCTGTTCTATCTGACTTATCACTTATTGGGTTAGGACCCTTATTAATAATATTGTTTATATACCATCATTTTTCAAGAGTAGCCATAAAATATGTAGTATTTTCCTGTTATTGAATAAACTTAGACACCTAACTTTTAGTTTTGTCCTTTAAGAATTGTAGATGGTATTATATTAATTATTGATAATTTATTACTGTTAAACAGTAATTAAATCAATATTTGTGAATTGTAACAAATCAAAACTGTTCCAAATTGCAAATGTAAAACAAAATATCTGCTTATGCGATAGGAAACAGATTACGACAATAATCAGAATATAAATGATAAATAAACTAGAAATAAACGATGTCATATACATAATGTAATTTGATCCTACATTATACTGTTGAGTACTATAAGAAGAATAGACTAAGCTAATAACATACTTATAGAACAATAATACAACACGTTTTCTATCACAAATGTAGAATACATAATAGTAGGGATCTAATAAATGGAAGGTGTATAAAATATAGTTATGCAGACGGTATGTTTTTACAGCTGTATTTACATGTAGGTGATTAATATAAGTGCGCATATCTAGATATTACATATAAGACATACCAATATTAGCGAAAATAATATGCTTGTTAAATTCAGTAAAGTAAATCCAAGTTAAGTGATTCCGAATTGAGCTTTAGTTTCAGTAGAAGGTTCCCAGATGCAAAAAGTCATTGGGATATTATTGTGTAGTGAATGTATCACCAACATTTGTGCATTATATCACGATTTTTAATATCATTAGCTTATTTACTTGCAACCAGTGAATATTAATGAATGTATGATCAGACAAGATTAGTCGTTTGATATAGCACATCATGCATTCTGGATAGAGTTTCTGGATTTTGTACTACTAAACAATTGAATATTGCAGCAGTGAAATTTCAAAGGATAAAAGCTTAAATATATTTAACGTTATTTCCCTAAAATTAATGAACTATTTTTAAATTCATATAGATTTTTTAGTGTTTAAGTATAACAATAAGCTTGCCTAATTCATACATATATAATTTTTTTTATACCATTTTAATGAAAATAACACCACACTATTGTGATATTTCAGTTATTTTTATTCTGCATTTTTTAGTTTGAAAAACTTAGTTTTAAAATACTTGCTCAATAATTAAAATAGTTAATAATAAATATTAATAAAAGATATGTCTATTTACAGGTTTAATTTTTAAATGCAAAATTTGTACAAAAATAAGGAAGTTATATATTTTTGAAGAAGTAAACTTAGAATATTTTCTCTTAACTAGAAATTGAAAATAAGTAAATTACATAATTTAAAGAATTAATTGAATATTTCGTTTAACTTAAGTTTCTGCAATGAATGAAAGTTTATTTTTCTATGTTTATCGTAATCGCATTATGTAAGGAGAAGAAATATTTAAATTAAACTAATGACTGTTTTTCATTTCAGAATTCATGTTTGGACGTTGCGCGATTCTGCTGGAATGCCCTACATAAAATAAGATTTGGGTGTCAATAATACTAGATCATCTTATCGTGGGCATCTTGTGGGCAATTTTATATAGATGTAGTACAAATAAATAATTTCTTAATAAATTCATTTTTAAATAAGTTAAATTTGATTATTATTAGCTATTGTGTATTATAAATGCTGTGTTTGCTTCAACTTTTTTTGGTTTTCAACCATCAAATCAATAGAGGATATTATCAAGCTCGATCGGAAGAGCAAACGTGGCGGAAGAGGATCAGGTGCTAGGGGCTCGACCCTGTTCAAACGAGGTGGTCGTCGTGTAATCCATGGCTTTCCCACGCGTGGTAGAGGCCGAAGCAACCTACGTGGACGTATTCTGAGCACTCGGGGAGGTGGTCTACGAGGAGTTCAAACGAGCTTTACTGGTGGTGCCAAACGTCTTCGTGGCGAATCAAAAGCAACTTCCAGAGTGGCCCAACTCAAGGTTTCTCGTGCCTTGGCTGCAGTAAAACGAGCCCGTATCCAGTTGACCATGTCCACCGGGATTCGTCAAAGTCAGGCGCGTAATAATCTGGTAAATCAACGGCGAGGTATAGTCTCCATCACTGCACCAGCTGGCACAATTGGTGGAGCAGTTGCCCGGGGAAGGAACAGAGGCGGATTTCTACGAGGACAGGGCAGAGGCCGGGGGCACATGTTCTCTCGAGGAGGGACCCTTGATCGCTTTTCAGGATTCAGAGGAGGTGGGATTACTTTACGTATTCTTTTATACAATTTTAATTATACCTTTCATAATATAACAAAGGTTTGCAATTTGTGTATTGGTTTTAGCAGAGTGGCGGCCAGTACTTGAATTTCCAGTACATACTGGAAATGTACTGGAAAAAAATAATTTTGACAAAGTGTACTTGAAATGCACTGGAAAAAATTAGGCCAATAGGCAAAAAAATTTTGTAGCCTGCCTAGTGCAGGAAAAATTGATAAAGCATTAAAGATTTCTAGTTTGAGAGAAATTAAATCACATTGCATTATATATGTATAAATTTTGAATATACATAACATAAAGTATTTATTTATTTACAATATTGTAATGTAATAGCTATGTTGATTTTTTCTATTTCTTATTAAGTGAGGGCATATACAGAAGCCATAGAAATATACATTGTTTAAGGCAATATAAGTCTATTTCTGTGACAGAAGCATATGAATGAGGAGATTGTTACGACCTCTACTTTTTATAATTAGATTAGAGGTCGAATTTTTTTATCTGTATAAACTTTGCACACAGTGTTTATTTACATTTTAAATGTTTTAGAAACCTTAACTTAATATAAAATGTGTAACTTACTACAGGAGTTTTTATATAACAGTCCTGCCAACTGTCCTGATATTTTTAAAATCTGACTGTCAAAAAATTATGTGTTTTTTTATACATTTTATATGCCTTTCTATAAGTTTTATGCTGTAAAATTTTGCGCTTCTCGCGATTTTTTCAAACGAGAAGTTTATTATTGAACTTATCAATATATAAACTAGTACTTATTTTTTCACATTTATGTTTTTATTTCCGTTTTATTTTACTATAACCAACAAGAAGGTAGGTACTCTGTTTAATTTGGTAAAATGCTTAAATATTAAATAACCTACAGCATTTACTTTGAGGCAATAAATTCTCTGAGAGGTGGCACATTTGAAGAATGTGGCTGGGCGTTATCATGTTGGAGTTCTACCATGAAATTGCATTTACCATTTTGTTTCATTTCGTAGGTGGAGAATGATGCAAATGTTGCCTCCAAGAATTCACAGTATATTTCAAAATTATTGACAGGTTGATGCCAACGAAGCACCACGAAGAAGCTCATCTTTCAAAGTTCGTAGCGATCAGAGCTATAAAGTTCAATTCCATTGGAGACCTCTTAGGAGTTGTCCGCACATCGATCGCTTACAGATTTCAGTTTTAAATCATTAGTAATTGGATGTGAAATATCATTTGTGGACAGACACCATGTAAATCTGCAAATGTTCTACAATAATAATAATAATATTTATATTATATATCTCAACAGTCATTCACAGATTTTCTCTGCATACATATGATAACATATACTAAAATGGCCGTTTTTTGTGTTACACTCTATAAATACTCAAGTTACAGATGTTCATCTAAGAGCTACTGTCTCATGGTCCAATATCGACTTCTTTTTATCTCGAATTTTGACAAACCAACAACCATCGAAGTTGGTACCAAACATCTCCTCTCCCAACAGGAGTCATCACCAATGGAGCTTGAAGTAATGAGGTGTGGCACCTCTTGCAAACATGAAGGGATATCGTCAGATAAACCAGAACAGAAACTCGTTCTTCTATGACCATCGAGACACTTGAGTCACTATTAATAAACAAATTTGGTGGACGTGTATCCCTAT
>JAYRBW010061759.1:0-10219 GCA_036023295.1 Invenusta paracnida | reverse complement strand
CTTAAACACAAATAAAAATAGGGTATGTACATACAAAATATATATATATATTATTAGTAAAAGATGGTTACAGAAATCTGAATAGAATGTATTCCTAATAGGTTATTAATAAATATTTAAGTATATTTTATTTAAAAATCAACGTAGGTATGTAGGTATAATAGGAAAAATATGATTAACAATATATGTTGTTCGTAAATAAAAATACTCGTGCATATATATTCTTCCATACAATTATCAAAAGGAGACATTCATAACTGTTGCTAATATTTATATCTTATTCATTATAGAATATATCAGTAAATAAAAAAATAAATAGATAGAATGTATAATATATGTATATATTTACTTAAATCAGTATTATTAGTATAATACGACGAAAAATATATAACATACAAAAATATATTAATGCATTTATTATATATCTAAATGAGACACGTTTCTGCGCATGCGCAGAAGTTTTATTAATTGTTTTGTTTTAATTGATGTTAAATAAACGATCGATAAAATAAAATTGTAGGTCTATTTAATTATAATCATAAATTGTATAAAGTATATCTAAATGGGCCAGTCGTACTTTCATACTATATCTAAATGTAACTGTTCCATTTAGATGTCCCATTTAGATAGGGTGTCCCAGTTAGAAGGCTCAAAACTAGCATGATTGTCCCATTTAGACTGCTTTGAAGCGAACATGGCAATTGTATAAATTATCTTATTTTACTATTTTATAAAAATTGGCTTATAAAACTCCCACTTCTTGAATTCATGTGGGTTTCATCACTTTTGTAAAAATGTCCCATTACCAGAAATTTATCATAATTTGTGTTGTCATATTTTTATGAATTTTACAGTTTAGACGTACATATACTTATAATGTTCCATATTGATCTATGTATATATTTATGCATTTTAAAAAGTATTACATAACAATTATAACTTTGCGCCAGTTTACCTTAATTTATTTGATGACTGTGCTAGGTATCATCAATATAATTTCAACGTTTTTCTTTTTTTGTTTATGAGCTCGGTTATTGGCTAAATGTTTACGACGCTGTCGTTTTTGTTTATATATCAATTAATTTTTTTTATAAATATTACTATATTAGTTTAATTTCATGCATGCAACGTAAATAATAATAAATAATAGTTTTGTAAAATACTATAAAATAGTGTCTATAACAACACCTAAATGGCATGAGTTATACCACAGAGTTATCATAATAATTATACTCTGTGAGTTATTCACATTTATGTAGAATTTAATATAAACATTTGAGTATTTAAATTAATCAAATATATTTCTACAAATAATTTATCCTCTCAGGATCGAAATAGTTACATTTTGATTTACTCTCATATGATTTTATGTCTAACGTATGTTTAGATAGGTTTATTTTCACTTAATTAAATCTGCACTTTTTATTTGTTACATATTTATATTTAAAACTGTTGTACTCAATGAATTGATAGAACTCCAGCGAATATTCTAAAAAGATGAATTTTATATAGAAATGCTGTTTCCGAAAAACGTAAATATCAATCAATGAGACTGACAAAAAAAATAATTATAATTAGACATCAAGCCAAGAATAAGAGTGCCAGCAATTAGCTTGTGAGATGCTAACAGCACTACGCTAGTCATTATTGCTAAAGAGAATAGGCCCATTTTTGACCGCTAATAATTCGGGCTAGAATGCATTAAAACGCTTATTTTGGGTATCAGCGTAATCACCAAGCACTAAGGAAAACAATGCATATAAGATGAACTTTTGAAAAAGTTCCTAAATACTTTTTTAAAATTGGTAAATTTCGATAAAAATGTATTCTTATTCTTATTACTATCACTAATAAGTAAGTAAGTCATATTGAAAGTAAATATTCCTAATATTTTGATAAATTTTTCGGTTTAGACGTATATTTATGTTCTATATTGAGTTATACGTTTATGCATTTTAAACAGAATGTATTGTAACAATTACATATTGGTGCCATGATTTTATCGATTTTTCTTCGATGGCTGTAATATGTATCTTAAGTATCATGTTACCCTTGTTTTTAAACCGTGGCGTCCTTTTATAGTTCTTCATATAGTTAATATCAGTTTCACATTTTTCTTTTGATGAGCTAGTATATGACCTATAGTATAATATTGCACAAACACCTATTCTCACAAGCTATTACAGTTGCTATTTTGACTGCTGCTTAGTAATGTAATTCATGAAATAAAACACAATATCGTAGCTATTAAATTGATTGAGGGTTATATTAAACATGGGGCTGTAAAGACTGGATTCAATATCTTAGTAACTTACACTTTGTATAATGGACCAGATGATTTGTTATGATAGATTCAAATAAAAACAGAATAAAGACAGACCCAAACTAATATATATATATATATATATAATTGTAATACTTTACTACTCCTGTTGAAATGCATAATATCGCTGTAAGCATTGTGAAGGAAATATACGATATTCGCCTATATGTGACTTTCTGTAGCTTTTAATGTTATACTGATATTTATACATAATCATTAATGAAAAATAAAATGATTAATGCATGTAAAAAATAAAATAAAACTCAATGAAAAGCAATTTATTTTATATTTTTTTACATATTCTGTTTTGAATATTTGAGCCTAGTTAGTCAGTCACATTGGTACTATGCCAAACAAGGTCCGCTTAAAAGGGTATACATACATTTAAATACTAATATGGCTTCGTGGAAATTAATGTGTATTATTATTAAGCAACCATTTTATGTACATACATATATAATGATAATTTTATATATTTGTGTTTGGTATATAATACATATGTGAAACTTGTTACTATATACAATTAGAATTTACACTGATGGACAAATTGCAACAAGGACAACAATATGTAAACAAGGTATTATCTACTTCATTTCCGAATTTTAGGTCAGCCTCTATGCATAATACGTAAACATTTAACAGGTGCCTCACTAAGTCTTCATGGGCCCTGGCACACTCGAGAAATGTAAAAGCCATTTCAAAATGTTTAAGAAAGCATCATGTTTTAAGTGTAATTAAATTCATTCACGACCCCAATGCGTGTTGGTGCGCGAAGTTCAAAAAAGGCGTAGCTTGTGCACGTGATTTCCCTTATTATATATTGAGCGACATATACAAACCACTTCTCTATACAAATATTATATAACAAAGAATATGATAGATAAGCAAGATTATAATGATATATTTATCTAAACCTATGTTAGCTCATGCAGCTCATGCGAGCAGCCTATACGTACAAAATTATATTAGAATACCGCAAGAACGGTCATTTTTTAAACCGCCACCATTTATATTTTGAAATGATTTAACTTTTATCATAGAGCGCCGCCAAAAATATATCAGTGAGTCAATTTTCAACTTCATAACTATTATAGAACCCAATATATCAAGGTGCAAACATCGATTTTTGGTCATTATTCTTTTTATTCTTCTAATTCTAATTATTATTATTCTTGTTCAGACCCAATAACATACCCTGAATTTTAATCGATTTTTATTAAACTGATCAACATGTATTGGAAATATCCCAGATAGGAGAAAATTGATATTTTAACATAGCAACCGTTGCTAGGGACCTAGATTTTGCATATAAACTACTGTTTCCCTATCTTACACGTTATAAAAATTGCTTACTTTAGCGTGAAATTGGCAGCTACCTATTTGTTTGGCAAAAATAAAACGTATATTATTAGAATTCATTAATTAGAAAACTAAATAAAAATAATGTTGGTTCTTTTAAAAACTTAAATTAAACACAATATTAATAACAATGTTACTTATTTATTTATAATGCGCTACTGAAGTGCTAATGCTAAAATCATAGAATATAAAAATAGGTATACAACAAGTATAACATAACAATAATATCTTTATTTCACTTTAAAAAACATAACATAAAATAGCATATTTAGTATCAAAATAAAATGGGTATATAACAAAAAACTATGATATTATTATTAGCCAAAAATGGCAAAAAGTGTGTTAACTCATATCATAAAAGAATTAAAATAAGCGTAAAATGTGTTAGCTCTTTAACACTAGAACAACGGATAATTCGATATACCTAGAACACGGAGATATACCCAGAACAGCGAAACACGTCAATTGACGGATTTGTATTTTTACCCTAGGTTTTTGATAATTATTGAACAAATAATTAATACAATTAATACAATTAATTTATTACATCTAAATTACCATATAGATATGTATTAGCGGTAATAAAATGATAGTCAGGGCATGAATATATACAGCTAATAAGTCCATCTATGATGTATATGTAATACGAGTATTGTGTATTATTATTCTATTGAATTATTCATCCAATTTAGATATCTGTAAAAGTGTTTATAAGAGTCACTGTATTCTCACAATCCTATATATGATGTACCTAAGAAGATAACGCGATAATTTCACAACCAATTTTCATTTTCTAATACAATCAATTTATTCCGTGCAAAGTTCATTATGCAAAACTGATCTATATAACATTATGTTTTGAGCATAAAAATTTACTTTTGAGTTTTCAACTTGAGTCTTGCACATAGCTATGGCTAGAAGATGAATTACTGCAGAACAGGTTTTATTTGCTCATAGTATTGTTGGTATTGTTCCAGCAATTAATTCTTACACATTAATTTCACATGTATTGCATGTTTTATCTATTTTTGTTATGAAATACATATTGGAATTTGTATGCACTGTTGATACAGTGTTGATTTTATCATAGATTGATTTTGATTGCAGAGAATTTGAAACTAAATAAAGCAAACATAAATATTGATAAAAAAACAAAGTACCTACATACGTTTAAGAGACACGCGTACATTGTGATTGATTGAACGATTTGCAAAATTTTCATTTTTGTAAAAAATATAAAACATCTTGACCAATAATACAAATAATATTTTATAATAATAATCATAGTTCATTATAAAGATATTATAAATATTTATTTATGATTACATAATATAGTGATGAATAAATATTATCGATTGCATTTTATAATTAATTTTTGTTATAACACATTACATTTAATCATATACCCGTCAATTGACGGGTTTCGCTGTTGTAGATATTACTTGTAATAACTTTTTTTCCGGACTAGATTTCATCAATATTTTTTAAAATTTTAACTACCTTATAAAATTATTAAAATTCACAAGAGGATAGAAAAAAAGTTAAACAAAAAGTTTCAATCATTTTAAAATCGAAAATCGTCAAATATACGGGTTTCGCTGTTCTAGTCTGTTAAAAATAAATTTGACTTGAGCTAACTAAGTTTTTTAATATTAAAACTAAATTAGCTTTACGATGATGATACCTATATGTTTTAAAAATCAAAAGTTACATACATATAACTAGGTAAATGGATAGGTTCCTATAATAAACAGCAAATTAAATGTTATATTACCTTCTGAGTATAAGTATCTCTACACAATGTTCCATAGTTTATCTGAACAGCTCAAGACAGATATTGGTTAATTATTATAAGATACGTAAATTGATAAATTTAATCATTTAAATATCACATATAATTATAAATACAGTTCTAAATTACCTTCTGAAAACCTTGACAACATTACAACACATTGTCAGCTCAAGTTAAATATATTTAAAAAAAGCTTGTAAACTCGTGTTACGCTTATTTCAATTATTTTAAGATATTAGCTAACAAACTTTTTTCATTTTTGGCTAATACTAATAATAATACTAATATATATATATATATATCCAGTAAATGACTAATAAATTGATATTAAAAAAGTACAGATATAAAATTCGTATTATGTAAGCTTTGTATTTATTCATAACGCCATTAATTAATATATTTACATTGAACAGTGTATCAGTAATGCATGTTTTCATGAGATTTATTATAACATTTCAAGACAATATATTATGAGTGTGTCTCTTAACAAAGTAATACCCGAATCTGTACACAGTAGTACTTTTTAATTATGGCTATGTTTGTATTCGCATATGTTCTGTTATTTTGGGTGTTTCTACAATATCACTGTAATAACTTCTTTATTCTAAGAACATTGTACATTAACAAATATGCTATTGTTTAAACTAAATAATTTATAAGGTATTATTTGGAAAAGTAAAATCATCTTGCGAACACTTTATGCGTCCTACAATAAAAGCACGTGTTTCTTTCCAGGTGGCGAGTCATGCTATCATTCTCAAGCTAAAGGCAATGAATATTGGACTGTGGATCTTCAGATGACCTACAACATATCTAAAATAAAAATTTGGAATCTACAATCTTATTGTAAGTTTTTTTTATTAATCTCTTTAAAGAAACAAATTTCGATAATTTACTCCACACAAATTGATAAACTGTTCTCATAGTGTGTAATTATTACATCAATAAAATAGTATAATCCATATAGATTTAACACGATTATAAATGTCACACAGATGAATTAACACTATTTAATGTAATATTACGAACAATGCCATTACACTTTGACAATATACAAACACCTGGATTAATTTGTTATACTTGTAATAAATCTGTCATAGCTTTTAGATGTATTGTAACAATGTTTATTTATTTAAGTACATAAAACATTTTACTCAGGGCCATATCTGGCATTCTCGTCCATTCAAATTCAATATTATGCGCAACATATAAATAATAGATAATATAATCCATTCGATAATGTTCATGTTGAAATAAGTCTCGATTTGAAACTCTCAATACAGTTCATTTGTATGGTGCTTGCTCTCCGATAGCTGATTCCACAGGCGAATCGATCTGAGAATAAAAGGTGATCGTTTAAATCCTGACAACTCTTGTGGAATTGTCATTGAAAGTGAAGTTGTTGGAAGCTGGTATATCGACGAGATTTATTTTCTACAATTTATTTTGTATAGAATTGCAAATGTGGCTGCGTTTTGTCGCTGTTCATGGGCCTCCAATTTGATATGTTATGTTTAAATATAATACGTTAGTAGTCATATTGAATTTTTACACCTCATAGTGTCTTTTTAATACCGGAGGCTTCTATTATACAACCCCGTGCACACCAAAAGTGGGTTTAGGGCTTCTTCTTGGATGTGTGAAGTATATTTAAATGAATATACGGATCTGTATACATGCCGTAGTTAATTGTAATTACTATAATATCAATCCGTCTAACCGTCTTTTTCAACATTACACTCTTGCCCGCCATCTGGAAGGCATTGAAATACATTTGTAACGGTGGATTTCGTAATTGTGAATATTTCTCTCCGCTAAACTGATAACGAAGTATATTTCCAAGAGCGAGAGACCTTAGCTTAAAATATAATTTGAATTTACTTTCCTGGCACTACGTAGAAAGCGTCTATTATTTTTAATTTAGCATTTATGTTGGCCTGATTTCTCTCCCAATTAATTTTCGTTCTCTACTCTGCTCCATTGTCTGCTTCCTTGTTTGCTTCAATTTCACAGTGTGATGGTATCCAAATGAGCTCAATTCTACCCGATTGCATGTCGATTTCGCGAGGCACGTTGAAGATTGATAATGAATACAAGTTTCCTTCGAATATTTGAGACTTGTTCTGTTGACTTTCTGTCGGCTAGTACTCGAATAAGGTTTCCAGTTCTTTTGATTTGTAGTTCCAGTTCTAGAGCAAGTAGTTGGGTTCGGCAGCGCTGGAGCAGTGTTATCCTGCTGAGATTCCGTCCTTCTTCTGCCCAGAAAACTAAAAGTATGTATTTCGCTTCCTTAACGCTTTCTGATGTCTTACAGTGGCGTGACTTCTTTGGTAGCAAGTATGTATATTGTTTGCATCATGTTCTTATATTGTATAGTTTGCTATTGTTTAGGGGTTATTTGTATTGAAGAATATATTGTAAGCCGGCTTCTCTTTCCGCATTTCATGCTCGAGATGTACTGTACAGCATTCCGTTTTTTCATGTTTGCTCTTCTTTGACTATTATCAACTTGTTAACTTGCAATCGTCACATGATGTGGGACGACTTGGCTCAGTAGTAGAGCTGTTACCTGCCGATGTGTTGATAGCGGGTCCAAGCCCCGGTTCGGCTCGACGTAATTTCTCCCGTCCCTGGCTGGCAGCTGTACCAGTCGATTGACAAGCAGCCTGAAAGGATTTGTTCCATGTGTATCATGCACCGTAAGCATGGCAAATAAATGTCACCGATATGTTTGTGTCATAAATAACACCACCAATATTATTATTATTGTTATTGTTATCATTGGCATCCATAGCTCTCTCAGCGCATAGATGAGTATATAGCGTGTGTCGACCACAGCGCCTTATTCCTTCACTCTCAGGGCTGCAAGTTGGTTGAGTCCTGAGGTATAAAAGACAATCCAACGTTGTGTATTGTGTATTTGTCATTATTATTTCGCCACTGATATAAATGGAATTGCTTGGTTGGTTCTTTGGTTCCGCTAGTGAACAGCTTACTTTACGATTCATTCATTTTTTTAATGCTGTTTTCAGTCTGTTACTCATATTTACAAGTCATTTTTTGCTACTTGGATTTTAAAATTGCTTCTTATATATAATATGCTTACTTTCTGAGGCGATTTGCACGCAAACGAGTGCTTGTTTACTTTAGGTGCCATCTTGAATACAATATCATTTACCCATATCAGGAATAATCCTTTGCGTGAGGTATCGCATGCTCATAAACGTTAGTTTTTAGAAAGCAATAATATTGTGCAGAGTATGTACTATAAAATCAAGCAACAGTTTAATTTGAATTCTACAACTTGGTATGCAGTATGCAGCAAGTGATAGAAGTCTATGTATAATGCAGAATTCGACCGTTGGAATAATCTAACTGAAATAGGTATATCTCTTTATTATACAGCATTATTTTTTATATACACAAAAGTAAGATCATGTTTTATTGACTAACAGCATCTTTTCAGTTTTCAGAGGAAATTTAATCTGAATTAAATTCAACAAAACATTGAAGGTTATTATTGAGCGTTTTAAATTAAAAGAATAAATGGTTTTTTAATAAAGTATTTCTGAACTACTAATCAAGAGATAAACAAGTTAGCTTAGAGAAGTAGTGTATATTATGTTATTCAAGAAATGGTGGTAAACATGTATGTTCGGATAGCCAGATTTGTCCAATCCTCAATACATATATATATACAACAAAGAAGGACAAATATGAGATACACATGACTTTCAACAGTCCGATAATATAGTATTATCCTCACTCGTTTCCACACTTTATTTTGCTTCCAGTAGTTTATTTGCAATCGCTATAAATGCTCTTCCAGAAAATATGTTTAGCCGTTACTATTTATAATATGAATATTCAAGTTTTACATGTGGAATTCTACAGTTAGATTATTATACAGCATATCGAAAGATAGATTAGTCTAAGCTAATCTAACTATTGATAAGACTTGTAGAGTTCCACAAATTAACACAATTGCGTGCATACGATTCGTAAACATTGTCTTGTGGAAAGCATTATCCTTTACAAAAAAATGTACTCTATAAAAGTGAATTAACTGCAAACGACCCTTGTATTAGAGTACTCTTTACATGGAATACGATAAGTGAGTGGGAAGTTCAGTAATAGATGCAGGTGTGGACCTGCCAACTTGGGATAATATAATGGAAATGGGTAGTTGTGTAGTGTATGCAGGTGTGGACCCGCCAACTTGGAATACCATAAGGGAGTGGGTAGTTCAGCAGGTGTGGACCCGCCAACTTAGAATACCATAATATAGTGGGTTGCTGTGTAGTGGATGTAGGTGTGGACCTGCCAACTTAGAATACTATAAGAGAGTGGGTAGCTGTGTAGTGGATGCAGGTGTGGACCTGTCAACTTAGAATACTATAAGAGAGTGGGTAGCTGTGTAGTGGATGCATGTGTGGACCCGCCCACTTGGAATACCATAAGATAGTGGGTTGCTGTGTAGTGGATGTAGGTGTGGACCTGCCAACTTAGAATACCATAAGAGAGTGGGTAGCTGTGTAGTGGATGCATTAGTGGACCCGCCCACTTGGAATACCATAAGAGAGTGGGTAGCTGTGTAGTGGATGCATGTGTGGACCCGCCCACTTGGAATACCATAAGAGAGTGGGTAGCTGTGTAGTGGATGCATGTGTGGACCCGCCCACTTGGAATACCATAAGAGAGTGGGTAGCTGTGTAGTGGATGCATGTGTGGACCCGCCCACTTGG
>JAYRBW010061758.1:0-10220 GCA_036023295.1 Invenusta paracnida | reverse complement strand
AATAATAAATAGGATGCCTCTAATTCTCTTTGCAACTATTTTATATAATACTAATGGTATTACTTTGGTAATACTAATTATTTATTGTAAATCTTTTTACCATTTTTCAAAATCAATTATAAGTTTTATAAAGTAAAAGGTTACTTTAATCAATGCCCTTTTTATTTAATATTTACCCGACCAATATGAAAAAGCTTCCTACAGCCTACTTTGATAATGTAATGATAATAATATAAATGTAACGTTTTATACTTTTTTCCAGATTCATCTCCAACTTTATCTCGAGAACTATTTGGCCTATGAATTTGGAGATGAATCTGGAAAAAAGTATAAGACGTTAAATGTAACCACCTTTCTAAAACACAAAAATAAAAGTAGAGGGCTACAGCGTAAAAATAAAATTTATAGATGATAAATTGCAAAATAAATATCGTAAATTAACTATTTAAAATTATAAACGAACAAAATTTAATAATTTAAAAGTTGGAAAAGATTTTTAGACAAATAATAAAGTAAAATGAAATAATTAAATTTTTCGGGATAATTTTATTCAAATTCACGTTAAAATATATTTATATTTCCCTCATAATTTTTAAAACAAACATAATCACACGATTTTGCTCAATATATTGTTTCCATTCTAAATGAAACCATATAGAATATCAGTTGAATGTAACTATATATTAGGCATCACTACCAGACAGCATATCCTTACAAAGAAGCATCATCATCACATAGAACTATTAACTTTTTTAATCGTCTTAAATGTATTCATTAATATATTTTATACATTTTAAATGAAAACCTTTGTAATGAAGATTAAATAACAAGTAGGTATATAGCATGTTTCAAATATAACATGAAAAATATAGAATTTTAGTAGAATGTTATTTTATAGCTACCGAGATAAGCACAGATTAGCACTCGAATCTACACCTATTCTACACCTACAATATTCCTACATTTCTGTTGTATGATGCTTTTCGACCGCCTATAGTGAACTTATAGGGGGTTATCCTTTAGCCAATTTTTAAACATTTTCTAAAGTTTCAATTAAACTAAATGATGCAGTATTCTAATGTATACATATGTATATCCACTATCAGCTAAGGAATATAAAAACGTCATATACTAGAAAACTTAATTAATTTAAAAAAACGAATATTATCACGAAACTGGCAATACTTGCGTTGAATGTATTAAATGTACATTTAATACATTCTGAACGCACACTGAATAAATATTTCAATATACATCGAAGTTTCCAGTCATTATAACAATATCACGTTATTCAGGTAGCGTATACATAATCGCACGCAGTCATCGGTGACAGGTAATTACCATAAAATATATAATACGATAACAACATGTATATTAAATATACTCACGGATAATAGCTATATATATAATTTACGTACTCGAATTAATTCTTAATATTTGTTATCGCTCGAAAGCTAAAATACTCAAAAAGTTATTATAATATTATTTTTTACTTATATGTACATACGCATATATAACTCAATTCACTGAAACAGTTATATTTTATGAAAAATGTTGTCTCCATTAATACTTCAGTGCATAAAACAAATTATTTATTAAAATTTAGTATTCTTATTATCTCTTTTATATAATGTTCATTTATCATGAAATGATCTACCAAATCCAAAAAAATGTCGATCAATCTATAAATTATACATATATAGTAAGAAATACATATAGAAAAAACTTAATTTACTTAGCGTGCTATACATTGAATCGAACGATTTATTATATATTCACTCAATACAATTCAAGCGATATATACATACATATATAGAACATTAACTTGATTAGATAAATTACTTAAAATAAACATTACGCCTAGCTTTTTTACCATACGCTAAATTTTTTCATACAAGATTAATCTAACAATTTGTTATATTACTTATATAATTTCTTAAATAATTAAGATGACTATATTTGAATGTATAATTTTATCATTATCATAATTGTATACAATAAGCTATATTTTAGCCTAACATACCGATTTCCTATAAGCTCAAAGAAATTGTACAATTTTACAATAACTACAAATCTTAAATTAAAATAATCTGTTAAATATAAAATCCGTAAATCTAACTTATCAATTATATAAAATACAATACGCAAAAACTGAAACATGAAATATTATACAAACATTTATAAATTAACAAATGTAGTAATTAATAGTAGTACATATTATACATTATATACTACTCATATTTGTATTATATTAATATGACACAGTACCCAAACAGCTAAGTAAGTTCATCAAAAGAATATATACTAGGTATAAATTCAATTTATTTATATTAATATTAGAATAACGAGACTAGATATAAAATCGTACAAAAATACACAATATGGTAGTGATTTTTCGCAAAAATAAAACAAATGTAATCAAACTAATGATCAAATCTGAATACGATATCTCTTACGTAAATACAATTTACAAAATTCGAATAATGGAACAACAGTATAGTGCAAACAACAAGTAAAACCAATGCCTAAAACTACTCCAAGTAAACAGCGATATAGAAGAGATACTGCTGGGGGGGAAATCTCCAAGCTGGAAGGTGGTGCATCAGAGGATGACTGGCTATTAGTGTCCTCTTCCGAATCCTCAGCAACCATGGGCTGCAGTCTTTGAGTGATGACTGAAGATGATGGTGGTGAATACTTTGAGGCAGAAGACCCAGGGGTTGAAGGGAGAGACATAGCAGAAGGAGGCGGAGGAGGAGTGATGTTCCGAGAAGTAACTCCACTTGCTTGCAGGTCATAGTTATAAACAAACCGCTGGGGAGCTATGAGGGAGGCCGTTGAACTCTTTTTCGTCACCAACGAAGGTTCCGAATAGCTGGAGGAGGGTGCTGCCGATAGTTGATGGCGCTGATTAAGTAAGAAGGGGTTGGTAGTGTGAGAGGATGATGAGAAAGCTGCGATGTTGTAGTTGGGGGTGACTGTAGAAGGTGGTCGAACTGAATAGTCACTAATCACAGAGGCCGGAGCTGGTGGAGGGGAATGGCGATTTAACACAGATAGAGATTTACGACGAAGGGGTGGATCTCTGACTCCTACATTCAAAAGCGGCGAATTAAGAGGAGTCTTACGAAGTGCAAAGGTTTGATGCGGAAGCCGTACGCGGAAGAATATACCCACTAACGACAGACAAAGGGAAAAGGCATGACACAGGAGGTGCAATTTTACAGGAGCACTCAGGCGAATAAAGTTGACTTGATTGGCCAGCAGTGTAAGAACCATGCCCATATGGATCAACAGCGGCGTGTTCAGTCGACGGAAGTAACAAGTACACACAAGAAGATGCAGGGCTGTGAGTGAGGCACAGATAGTCAGCCAATGCCCTTCGTGGATAGTTTGCCATATGGTGAGATAATCCCAATCTTTGGCCACTAAAGCCCCTGATGTGAGTAGATTGAGGCAGACAGTAAAGTAAAAGAGGAAGAAAGCCACAGCTCCGCTCACCAATTTGCACAGTGAGGCGGAGGTGAGAGGCCGCCTGCTTGTGGCTAACTTCTTACGCCACTCGACATATTTGGGCAGAACTGTGATATCACATTGACGAACGCGATCGTTGGCACGGCGTTGACATCTTGAACATAGACGATAGGCATTTTCGAGTTTCCGCCGAAAGGCGGACAGTTCTTGGTCCCAGCGGGACTCGTTTCCCGGTTCGAATTGGGCCAAATGGTGCACCTTGAGAGCCTGGTTTCGCGTGCAGTCACGACACATCACGTCCGAATTAGTAGAGAAGTCACCTGGCGACTAGAAATTTGCGGAATAAGTTGGACAAAACACAATTTAAAAAAATTTCAACTTCCAACATTTTTAAAACATGTCACTTTTTGTCAAAATATATCTAATAAATTGTGATTGTCATTGACATTATTCATACAATCTCAAATACTGCACACATACACGCAAAATATCTTATTAACTTACCAGTTTAAAAAAGTTGCTTGATAAATAATAAATCTACTTCAAAATTCAGTCAATGCGATCCATATATGTTTTTTAATTTAAAAGTTCAAAATTAAACGATATAAGTTATGATTGTCATATATGAATATATGAATATTTAAAAATATTAAACTTTCCTATTATAAAAACCAATAAAAAAATTTGCACAAATAATTGAACATATAATAATCTATACAAAATTGAAAAAGAAACTAACTGTAAACGTTGTCGCGTTGAATTCATAGACTCGACAGTACTGAGCAGGTATTTTCTTATTGTAGTCCCCAGAACTAGTAAATCCATTGTACTGGTTACATTGGGGACAGTCCCAGGAGTTTGCATTTCGTCTGGGGACAACTGTCAACTTCTGACAGAACCAACAGGTCACCCCGGCATCCCGACGTACAAGGAAGACCACAACAGCAGCCAGAAGGAGAAAAATAGTAATACCAGCAGTGGCTAGAAGCATCCAAAAGTCCAATTGAGTCTAATGTGTGTAAATGAAACATGAAAACTTCTTTATTTGTAATTATTGTTCAGCAGGGTATATGTTGCAAAAAGGTAGTGCATGTTTAAGAGTTGTTGCTATTACAAAAGAAAGTATTATAAAAATGATATTCTCAAACACTATCAAATTCACCATTTAAAAGTGAATCACATTCTACATATCTAAATCTACACAAAAATATGGAATTATCTTAAATAAACTTGAATAATCAAGTACTTATATACCTCTTAAAGGGAAAGTAAGGTGAAATAAATTAAGTTTATGCCAAAAACAAATTGGATAAATAACTATAGCTCCTAAGTTATTGAAATAAGTAACCTAGAAAAAATAACGAAAGAAAAACAAAATATAACAGTATCTAATAGATTATAACTGAACTTTACATTAAATAATAAACATACAATTGAGTTGTAATAACAATTAATTCAAGGATATATAGATCACATATAGTATATTGAATCATAAAACCATACTTACAATTAAGATAATATATTTAAATGCTATGATTTCTATAAATTTTGGGACACCCTTATGGTTGTCAATGGAAACTTATAAAAAAGTATGGCCACACATTTACAAAGAATGTATTGATTGTTTAATAAAGATAATACTGTTTAACTCATAACTTCCATTAATTAAAACACAATGATGTTTATCTGACATAATATTAACATACTTTAATATAAATATATGTTTAAATATTCTGGTCAGCAACATTATTTATTACTGATGAATTATAGCTTAGAGAGTTAAAACCTCATATATCTTTAAAAAAACTAATTTATTAAGAGGAATGAAATTGTTAATAAAAATGAATAAGAACTGTGACTTAATTGAAAAATAGTCCCAAAACTCTCAATATTTAAAATATATGAGTATAAATTCAGATAACTTATGCTACAAATGCCAAAATATATTTTTTAATCTACTGTTTATTTATGTTTACATAATACAGTACTTTTTTTAATATTTTTGAACATGAATGGTTCTCAGCTGAAAAAAATAGATGTGACAAAATGACACACACGGACTTTGATATTTATAAAGCCATTTGATCATTTGTGGCTTATAGTAATCTGATTCTTGAACATCCCTCCCACTCGATTTTCTCCATACCCAAATTGAAATTGTTTTTATCTTGTGATTTAGTGTGAAGAAAATATTGGATTATAGATAAAACCTGATGCCAATACCAAGTGCACATTTTTATATTATATTTACACTTAAAAGCCCCAAACCTACTATATCCAATATAAAATAGCTCCAATTCAATTATTTTCAATCTAAAATTGCCCCAATGCCATTTTTATATTCAATCTAAAACAGCCCTAATTCCATTATATTACAACTAATACTGCTCCAATTCCATTATATGCAATCAAAATTGGTTCAGTTCCATTATATCCAATTTAAATATGTATATCTAATTCCAGTATTCACTATAATATAACTCAGATTCCATTATATTCAATCTAAAAAAATACATTTTCATAATATTCAAACTAAAAAGCATCATTCCATTATATTTAATCTAAAATAGCTCCTATTCAATTTAAAATAGTTCTAATTCTACAACATTCAATGTTATATTGCTACAATTTCATTGTATTCAATCTAAAAAAGATATGATTCCATTATATTCAATATAGAATAGCTGAGTTCACTATATTGGATTGAATACAGTGGAGTCAGAATTATATAGCCTATTAATCATAAAATAAACACCTAATGAGTATATGCAAATAATACCCCCCAAAAAACATTCAATATCAATGTGTTAAAAATGTACATATTAGTATTACTGATAGGCAAGATAACATGATCATAAGTAATAAAGTGGCTAGTGTAATATATAGAACATATATTGTATACTGAATAAGAATATAAAAAAGGCTATAAGAATAATTAACAGTGGTATCAAAACATTTTAATGTAACTGTATATTGAAAACTATATACACAATTTAAAACTTTGATAATATCCATTGATAATGTCCATAAAGCATTTATCTACTGCTTCTTAAAAAAGTCAAAGATAGAAGCCTGCTTCTTATTTAACAAAGAGCAATCAATTAAAGTTGCCTCAACCTTTGTGTCATTAAAGACAAATTTTATATTCCAGGAGAACACAAAATGTGTCTTTCTAGTAAAACCGTAATTATAGAAGTCAATATAGATGAACTTGTGTGTGTATTACATTGGAATTCTGCTGGGACAAATTAAAAGCATCATTATAGACAAACTAACACTATAGGCAAATTCTACTGTATTATTAAATGAATATTATGAAATCGGTTTTCTAGATTGAATATAATGGAATGGGATCCATATTATAGTGAATGTGTTGTGCACAATCTAATTTATAAAATGGGCAACCATTTATAAATTGCATGTTTGAAAAATTTACAAAAATGCATAGAACAATATTTAAATAGAAAATTTCACTGACTTTAACAACATAAAAAAGCATTATCCCATTTCAAAATTGTACAGAACAGTTCTAAAATTGTACTGTGCAATCTTCCAAACCTGCATTATTTATATATGATACATTGAATATAAAAGTACAGTTACATGATAACCCAACAACCTGTCAATTAGCTACATTGTGTAACTGACATTAAAAATTAAAATAAACTATCTTGGGATTATCTTTTCTACAGCATTAATTTTTCATATACTGATTGAATACATGTTATGAGAGTGGTTATTTTGGTAGCTACAATTTTATATATGACACAAATGTGGATGAATTTACTTGCTAAACTATACACTGGTCACTCAGTCATTGTATTCTAAAAAATTCTAGATGTGACAGCTTACAATACTTACTTGCTTATGAAGGCTTACAATTCCAATCTTAAATGAAAATACTTTATCAAGCAACTGACATTTCAATTGACAGAAAACCATGCCAAACTTTTCTATGCTCAGGAACATTTACACCAACAGTTTTAAAATGCTTGTCTTCTGCTTGGTTAACAACATGAAATGCCTTGCTACAATAAAAACTTGCTATATTTAGCTATTTTTGCTTCAAGAATACTTGATCAAATAGTGCAACAAAGCTGTTTCTCCAGAGCATCATATAGTTATAAAACCATGCAAATGTCACTTTTGAAAAACTTTATTTTAAATGTTTGGGCTTTATAACATGTCTTTTATATTGTATAGTGCTATATATAATTAAAAGTTACTTTTTTAAAGTAGGGCCTATGTATGTATATATAATTACTAACATATTTTTATATAATGATATAAATATTTCATTAAATTTTTTGTCATACCTACTAACTGTAAAATACAATATATATATATAATATTAATAGCTACAAAATATAGCTAATACTAATATAATAATGTTTTAACAAATGTAGCAATTAATGAATGTATAAATTTGTTGAAAATCCAAGAATTGCCAGATTTGCTAATCTCATAAAATGAATGTAGCAATCTAACAATTGCTATTTTGGAAACAAATTTAACAATTGTAAAATGTACATAGATTTTGAAATTTTAAGTAGTAAAAAATTAATAAAAAGTGATCATATATCATTATAAAGTACCTATATAATGTTAAATTATTTCTGTTTTTTTCATTGTACTTTCTAGCCTTAGCTTTAGGTTAGTTCTTTTTTGCTGCTGTACTATGTATGTTACTGCATGTAAGCTGTAACATATTATTTCTTTTGTTTAATTGTAGGGTTACTGTAGAATATGTAAGTGTGTGGACAACATGTATTTAGTGTAATTAGTGATGAGTGCATTATAGACTGAAAATTCACTGATGTCTTTGTGATAATATTTCATTAATCCCATGTACTACAACCCTTTATGTTTATAGTTATATTATTTATATTATGTATTTGCATCCAGTGACAATTTAGCTTTTATTATATTGAGTAGTATAATTTATTTTATTAGTAACTTATACCCTATTTAGTATTTTATAAGTTTTTCACCAGTGAGTATAATAATTACAACATTAATCTGTATATAAATGTAATAAAGGACATTAAAAATATTTTAGAATGGGAATATTTATACTATTTAAACTAAGATTTAGTCAAAATAAATTATTTTGGCTATGGTGAAATTTTCTAAAATGTTAGCTGCTAACTAAAAAATAATTGTCAGTCTACTTCTTAAATTTCAAAAAATCAATATTTAAAACTAAAAAAAATTGGTAATAAAAAAAAAATTATATTATATTCAAGATATATAACTGTGTTCACATTTAGAAAAAAATTGCCAAAAAATCGTACTTTTATAAAAATCAAAATGTTTGCTCACATTTGAGTACATTAGCATTTATAAAAAGTTAAAAAAAATGCTAACCCACAAATTTGTTATTTATTAGTTTATAGTAGTTATATAAAACTAATATGATTTATTAGTTTATAATGAGTAGTTATATAAAACAAAACATAAAAGAGATTAAAATCTATGACAGTTTAAAATTTATTTGACATAAGAATTAACAAAAGTCAATAGTCTAAAAAACAATGAAAAATATTTATACAAAAAACAGAACAAATTTTGTCAAGTGATCAAATAGCTACTATTCAAAAAGACTTATCTTTTTCTATCAACATTAAAATTGGTCTGTCATTTACATTACACTGCAACTGGTGATAATTCTTACATTGAAACAAATATGAAAGGTAATCTTCAGAATTTGGACAATTATTTTTCCCTACTTTCACCAAACATGCACTTTATTAAAGAAAAAGCTGCTGAAGATACCTTGTCCTATAAAAAAGTTTCACAACCCTTTATTTAGTGCATCAATATAAATGGTTTAATAGATGAAGTTGAACAACATCGACACAAATCAAATGGTTTACCAATGCAAAAATAAATATTGATGGCATAGGAGGTTATTTCAAAATTTGTCTCACTTTATAGAATCCAGAAGGTAAGTTTTTGTATAAATTATATTTCAAAAATATGTTTGGAGGTAGAATGAAAAATAGTTTTTGTTTTATTTGTGTATTATAAATTATTATCAAATTTATTTGTTTATTTGATAAATTTTAATTTTGTAAAAAATATAAGTATCTACATTTTATTTAATAAACTGCCATGTAAAACCAATACTGCCAATATAATTCCCCCAAAAATAAATATTAAATCAAAAGTATTTATATAATATATGTTATGTAAATTTACAACTTTATCATAATATATATTTTTGCAAAACTATATTTAAAAAGTCCCACTTCCACATAATTAATTAATATATTATCTAATATTAGATTAAACATATATATTTATAATTGATTGTAAAAACAAATACAAAACATAGAATGTGATATATTTATACAGCTATTAAGTTTAATTATAAAAAAAAGATAATTGTAATTTACAGTTATTGAAGAAAACCCTTATCTGAAATGCTTCAAAATAATTCAGAATTAAAAAAATGTGATACCAATAATTAATAAAAAGTACTGTTTTTTTATTTAGGAACTACCAATGCCTATAATTAAAAAAAAATATGAAGATGGCATTGCTGCTTTTACAGCACACTAGATTCAGGAGTTAAAAGGCTAATAATAATAATTGGCTTAGTACCTGATATAGATGAAAATTACAAGAACATATTGCTATGCTGGGTTCAGCTTAAATTAAACACTATATATCGCTGTAATTCATCGAAACTATCCCATCTGCAAAACTATCCTATCTACACTGAAGATGCTATTGTACTTATG
>JAYRBW010061757.1:0-10220 GCA_036023295.1 Invenusta paracnida | reverse complement strand
CCCCCCTTCCCTTCTAAGAAGCTAATCTGATTTATTGTGGTATATTATGCTATAGTTCTTTATACCATATATATGAGACACTTATAATTTGCTCTTCCTATTGATTCATAATCTACTAATTATTGGGTATGACAAAGAAAACTACTAATTAAAACACGTGAATGAATGCAGCTTTGTGACTATAAAGGCATCTTTGAGACATCTTAGTGCGGATATTTCTACTAAGGTACCTATATGTATAATACAATCCGCTTGTCTTTTTATGCCAGATGTCTTGAATATGTTATTATTTTGTTATTTTTCTCTCGATGAACGACAATAAAACTTGAACTTGGAGTGATTGACTTCTATTTACATTCCCAACATCCTTGTTGTAACATGCACTTCTTACATTACATATTTTGACGCAAAATTAGCTATTGAAATTTCTTTATTTTATGATGATAAGATAGTTCAGATATCACAATTTACAGTTACTCATTATTTTCTAAAAAATTAAAAGCTAATAATTAATGTTTTATTAGTTTGTTAGTGTTCAACAAATATTGTGGAATACATCAAATGTATATTATAGTTTGGGTTACTTGATCTAGTTTTGTGGTGTCCACATATATACAAGATTCCATGTTTTTTTCAAATGGAAGAAATCATTTGTAAACTGGTAACATTATTGTGTGTTTTTGTATGCGTATTATTTATTGATAAATTATGAAATAAAAAAGTTTGCTTTCTTTGAAACTGCACGCACACAAGGCTTTCAACAAATTATTGATTTGTATTCTAGTTTCGAATGATTTATACCATGGAAACGTTCCGCACATGTTATTTTATAATTATTTAATTTAGTGTCATACATTTTAATAGAAGCATACATATATTATACGAAAATTCTATCATGATGCTTCCAAAATCTGTAAAGCAATTTTACAAGTGTGTTTTGTATTGGACATTTAATATAACAAGGAAATATTTGATGTAATGAAATATATAATTCCATTAAAAAATATATTTTTAATCAAAATATTATTATTAGTGTTAATGATTTTGTTATCAAAAGGATAATTTTAAATTATATTAAAGAAATTTATTTCATTCTTCGTAATCATTTCAGATTTGAGAATTTGTATATATGTATTCTCGCTACTGGCCATTTAAATTAAACTAAGATTATTTCCTTCGGATATGTATATTTTCGACATACTTTTTTTCTGCTTCATAGTTGTATTCATCTAACAAGTTACATTAGGACTTTGTCTTTATTTTAAAAATTACTAGTTTAAATTCTGCCTTTAATATGTTATATTCCTACTTTAAATTTAATTAAATTTGTCAACATTTTCTGTGATGCATTCCTACAGAAAAATATACCTTGTTGATATTGAACAATCAGGATAGATAATCTTGTCGGCCCCTCCCCCATTTCGCTTGCTTTGCACTAATCAGATATCTCCTCTTGATCGAGAACTCTTTCACCAATCTTGAGATGATAGCACCGCTTCCAGAGGACAGAATCGAAGGATTCAAACGGTTTGTCTGTCGTCTCCTCGTTGATCGCTATCCACACGTTGTCGAAGAATTTCTTGAGGTAACCGATACTACAATAGATATACGGGCTATTTCAGTGTTTTCTGTTCTTAAGTAGGACACCTGAATCATTAAAAAAATACTTGAAAATCAATGATATATATGTATAAGTATTTTAGAGCAATATTTGAATAACACTTGATCAAAACTGTTTAAAAAACAACTACAGAGATAAGACACAATAGGGCTACAACTGGTCTTAATGTTTTCAATATAAAAATTCAAAAAATGAATCACTATAATAATTGTCTAACTATCCCATAAAGCCATATTAACTCATTTCTACAGGCTAAGCAAAATTCGTTGTTGAGTTTTGGTTTTGTCAGATTTTTTCTTTTTAATTAGTACGAAACTCTTAGATCAAGTTTAATTAATTTTCTAAAACTGAAAAATTCTAATATTTGATTTCTCTTATTGTTCAAAGAGAATTACTTCGATTTGGAAGCATTAATTTTATTTTGGTTCTTGGCTGCGGGTCATTATTGTAATTTAACATAGTTGAACAATTTTTCGCTCAAATAAACTTTTGATATTAAGTACTTTTATATAAACATGATCACGGATATCATGAACCCCGTTCCAAATAATGGGAAACTCCAAATGTTGTGTTGAACAATTATTTGACTTATCTTTCCAGCAATTGGATAAGTAAATTCTCATTGAGTAAGTTACCCATAGTTAGGTAGAAAGGAGGGATAGCTTCATCTTGTTGATGGACAATTTAGCGACCGTTTCTAAATAAATAATTAGTAATCTTTTTTACAAATAATTTAGTTTTGTTAACCAATTTTTTCTCTATGGTTCATCTTTTCACCGTATTTCTGTGCTCATATCTTAAACTTTCTGTAATTCATTCTATTCACGATGGCTGTGCTATTCAGGAGGCCGCTGTAGACTTCCAGCTGGCGATGAAGAAAGTGATGCTCAACTACGTCCTCAAAGATCCCGGTGAACAGAAACGTCTCGGAATACAGCTCAATTTAAAGGTGCCCAGATCAATATTTGTGATATAAAAATTAACAATGGTAATAGTATATAGTTCTTCTGAAGCAATGTAACTATATGACTTCGGCAATATACAATGTATTAAAATATATTGCCCTAGTTTGTTGAATTTAAACTCTTCTTTTAAATGAATCTTCAGTGTCGGCATCTTTCTCTGAGACAATGTAATATAGTAATAGTGACAGATAAACATCGATAAACATATAACAATACACTATTGCTGCAATTATAGCGTAAATATTAAATTGTTTCCAATTTAATTCTCAATTACAATTCACGTCTGGATGTAACATTTTTATATCTATTTGTGTATCATGTATTCCGTATAATTTTGATATATAATATCAATCATATGAAATATCAGCATCAAAGCAGTTCAGTACAGTTTGTCAGCTATATTAATAATAATATTTTTGATTCTCTCTGATTTTATGTATATTTACAATTATAATTGAAACATTAAGAACGGCAAGATAGTTTATTGTATATGTACATATTATGTTGTACAGTTTACTTCATAAAGTTGTATAACTGTATAAAAGTTATGAAAATTATTTTCAGACAGCATATGTACTTTATAAATACCAGGATATCGATACTTTATCTTGAAACTATAATTTTATCAAAGTACTCATTTCTGTAATTGCTTATATTAAAACAATTTTACTACTGACTAAAGTTTACAAAGCGATACAATATAAAGAATCCTTAATAATGAATACTTTACATGATAGGTAAATATAATTCCTGTATTAAAATAAAATTGAATAACATATACGAATAAATGTATCTTATTTACGTATTTCACAACAACTCACATGCATATGCATATATATTTAAAAAATCATTGATTGCTTTTGATTTTGTGGAAAAATTTGTCATTGAAAATTGGAGGGAAAAATATACCTTTCTAATTTAAAAATATGAAGCATCTCTAATATAGAAAGAACAACTTCATAAGCTTCACTGGATATATGATTTAATCTAGTGTGCTTTTATGGATTCCTCCGTAACAATATTAGTTAGAATGTTTGATGCCAGTAGTTCTTTTTGGTGACACACTGCAAAGTAAATATTTAGGTAGTCAAAATCGATTTGGATATTATAACTCACAGTAAAGAGTAACGTATATTATCATGGTACTTGAATGAATACTATATTCCAATATATAAATATGTACAGGTCGCCATACTAGGTATGAAATCATATTCTCGGTTTTCAAGGTTAATTTTTGAAATTTTATAGCAGAATAAACGAACTATGTATCATTTTGCTGTATCCCTTTAATGGTGATTCTGCGGTCCTTATTGGTAGTTTGATGTTTTCGTTTTGAATGTATTTTAATATTATTTATTGTACGTTTTACTAATTTCTATGCTATGATGATGAACAATTTTAATCACTAATGCAATCAATTGTTGACATTCACAAGACATAAAAACTACAGTTTTAAACGTTTGTATTTTTGTCAGCAAACAGTAACAGCTTCTCGAAACATTGGTTTTGACATATATTATTAGTATTTTTGTTTACTAAACAATATAGGTTAATATTTTTGGAATATTTCTTTTTCAATTGTCAATATTTTTTACTCAATACTCATAATTTTTTTCCTAGTATGAATATATAAAGTATAAATATATGTATATTTGCACAATGATATAGAAAATGTGAATTAAAAATATATTTTCAAAGCTATTCTTGAGATGCTAGAGATAAAATACTTATTCTTCTTCGACTAGGACCTGTAGTCCAGCCATGTAACATGTCCCGCGGTCGATCTTATCAAGGAATTTTATGATTTTTAAATACTCGCAGATACTGATAGTATTATTGACTGCTTTATTCACTAAAAACCACAAAACATATAAAAGACCGAGAATATGGTGGTTCTAAAGTTTTCCATAAACTTGGTTTAGATTTCTAAATTTTTTATTATTTCTAAATTTAATATCTTTAATTTGTGTATTTAAAACATATTTGTCTTACAAAATAAAATACCGTTTTCATCCTATATAGTTAGGTTAATGTATACATACCATTGTATATTATAATAATTTTACTTAGTATACGTTCGCGTTATTTTATATAATTTAAAATGTACATCACAGTAAAACTTGAGTCCCTTTTAATCGAAATCGAAACTCCTGACGAATCGATCGGAAGAATTCTAATCTATGTAGATAAATAATTTTTATATTCGATATCTATGATCAGACGTCACACCCAGCTGGAAGATATTCCTTTCCTTGGCATGATCGTATGGCACGTGCTCGTGACGTCATCAGGACTGAGTGTTACGTCACACATCCGGTGCTCAATCAACTTCTTTATCACTTTATGCACAAGTGAGAAATATGGCAGTTGAATTTTTACTATCCAGTATTTATCCTTAAATTCGCTAATTCTTACTTCATTTAAAGAGAAATATTCAGGATAAATCTTCTATCCTAGTTCGTATTTTTGTAAATTATTATATTTTAATACAGTTATTTCTTAATATTAAAACTAATAATTTTTCATGTATTTTTGCGTATACGGACAAGTCTTAAATAATCTCTCTATATATTTTAATTTATTCGCTTCACTACACTGAAGTATTAGTAAATACATTGTTTGTACATTTTCATACAAAATGTGTTCTTCTGTGTTATCCTTTATCCTGGTTTTGTGGACGTTACATGTGGCTATTATATAGTAACTACTAACAATCTGACAGTTAAAGATTTTGTAAAGTAAAGAAAGTTACATATCTTGACTGGCATTATCATCTCCGATGATTAAACCAGACAGGTATTTGATTCTGTTGTTATTAAAGTTTACATTCTTTTAAAATACCTGATGCATACATCAGTCATAAGACAAAACTGAACATCTCTAAATATAATTTATGTTTGTGAAGTAAGTATTGAGTTGTGATATTAGTTTAAATGAAAACAAAAGTTTTAATTACGTTTTTTTTGAAGATAAAGAGACACTGTATACCAGACTCAACTCACAAGAACAGATTGTAAAAAATATGACTTTGAAATTATTTTCTATATATAAAAAAAAATGAACATACATACTTGAAACACACAAAAAGCAGTATACATTCCGTATTCTATAATAAGATATTATGTGTCTACCTTTAAAACTAATGATACATGGTCTTCTGTAAGTATTTTTAGAATACTATGTAGTAATGCTGGTCTACTATCATGAATATTTGTTATACGTTTGCCTGAAATAAAGCTATTTCTACTTTATTCCGTTATTTCGTAACTCCCCAGATACGAGGACCTTCGTCTTCTCCAGTTCTCCGAGCTTGAACAGCAGTTGCCCCTGACAACCGAGTCCTTTCTTGAGCTATGTCGCTCTCAAGCTGCCAAGCAGGGCCGCTTTCTGGCTACGGAGTGGTGGAGCGAGTGTTCTGAAATTGTCAGTGAGATGAGAGAGTCTGTGGAAGACTGGATGCCGACTGAGAATCTGGTGAGAAGCCGTTTCTTCTGCTTTGTTTCTTCTGAAATGGCGTACCCAGAATATATTAGAGCAATCTAATATAGTATTATATATAGTTAGTAACAATTGAGCGTAAATAAGACAATGTTGCTTTTTCACAGTATCAGATTCGTATAAATGAATGCTGTAGTAAATTATAATTTTAAAATTCTGAGTAAGTATAAAAAGATGTAATTTTAAATTACATTGAATTAAACCTTATACGAGTATTTCGAGGTTAAACTTCCGCATATAATGTATCTAAGTGAACTAAATTAGTACATGTACTGTTTATGGTCTATGAGATAAAAGAGGCAGTGGGCAATTTACGTAATCTTAATTAGCGATATGTCTGTGCTACTGCCTTGCTTATAAAATATTCACACACTTTGCATGTACTAATTTACTTTACTTACATACCTTTGATGAGAAAGTTTAACATCGAAATATAAGGTTTAATTCAACTTAAGATTCTTTCTTTTAACGCAAAATTTTAAAATAAAAACATATAGAGTATAGTATAATTAATAAACTCAGAATAATTTATTGACAGAATAACTAAAAAATAATTATTTGAAGAATTAATTATAAATAATTAAATGTATATCAATTATAAATATAAAAATTATACTCGCATGGTACGAAAACGGTACAATAATGGTACAACATTATGGACAATGCCACTCAAAGTTGTATCTACATATGTTGTATATTATGGAATATATGTATATTATGCAAGTATTATATTTATAATTTAAATGTTTTAATTTATATTATTAATAGTTCTTTATTTCAAAATGTTTTTAAGATTGAATAATGAATCATGTACCTTGTTAAAAATATAGAATATTATATTTTTATTTATAATATAATATTAAATAATATTATTATAAATAAATAAAAATATAATATAATATTAATGTAGAATAAATTAGATATTTGGGACGATTTTTAGAGTTTTCAAACATTTATATAAAATTGGTATACCAAAGAGTATTAGTTAAAACATTGTACAAAAATCATGCAAAAGTTAATTTATTTTTCAAAAATTTAATAAATTTTTATAAAAAATTATAATTAAACAATATATTTTTAATTACTTGTTTTTATTTATATTTATGTACCAGTTTAAAAAATAACTGTGCATTAGAAATTAATATATTTCAGAATTGTGTGCCGTTTTTTAGTTGATAAGTATTTTCTATAAATATATTCAATCACTCAGCTACATGAGTAATTATCTCTGTGTTCCATGAGATACTGTTTACGTTTACATATTACCTTTGATCACTTTAAAGTTTGAAACATAAATAAACTGTCCCGTCGCTATATATATTGACCAATCAGGAGGCCCGGACCAACCGTATGAACAGCTTCTTCAACGCTCTCTCCATGTTAATGTCCAACCTCCTCCGCTACACTGTCGAAGAGTCTATTCGGGATCTGGTGCGACTTTTGGACCGCTTCTCAGCTGGTAACTGTTACCAAGGCGACTACACGCTCACTGATGGACTGGCTGTAGCCAAAGATACGCCTCTTGTTCACATCTACCTTGTGGGTGATATGTGCTGCAAATGGGTGGAGCTATTACAATTTGTTGTATACTGTCACTATGGTAACAGTTTCTGAGGCTCTGTAGACTTTTGAATATTTTTCGAACTTGTTATGATTTAAATTCAGTTATTAAATATACATATTTAAGTTAGTTATTAAATTTAGTTTCAAATTATTTAAGTTTTCAAACCTTTGACTCCCATATATGGCTGTGGACCTCGCCCTTTCCTAATTGAGCATGATCCGGATTGATCAGTCTCTCCATTCACATTTAAAAGATAGAAATGAAAATGACAATTTCTTAGTATTTCTTCTTTTGGTTATAATATTATGAAACTGTATTGAAGCGCTGTGTTTCAAAGAAATATACCCCATAATATAATCAATAAATTATTTACAAGCATGCAACATTCAGTCCGTGTATAAAATATAAAGCTGAGCTGAAAGAACTTGTTCTTACACCTTAAATCAATTATAATCTTTTAAAAAATGGCTTCTCAATAAAAACGATGTATATTTCTTTTACTGCCATGTGGATGGTCAATACCGATGATACATGAACAAAAAAGTGGTTGTTCGTTTTATTATTTCATTTTATTGAATGTTTTATTTCATATCACATATTTAATTACATATAGACATATATTATTAATATATATATTTTTAATTCTATAAAAAATAATTAAAATTTGGCAAATTGTGAATAATTAAGATTTTTCTTAATCTATATGTCATATTTTCTTATATTATTTCTTGTTTTTTACTATATTTTTTGTATTATATAGTTGATAAAACTTACTAGGCTTTTTATAAGAATTTATACAATTAAATGTATTCTTAAATAAAAGTGAGTAAAAAAATATGCTATAGAACTAAATTTGTTATGGAAACAAACAGAAATACGTTCCAGTTGAATTGAAGTAACATTAAGGAGTTGTCCATGCCATAAATGTATTTCATAAAATGTATTTCATATTTCATTGTTTTGTTAACTTAGTATTACCGATCATTCATGCTGACTCCCCGTCCCATTGCAAACATCAGACGGCCAGCGTACCACCAATCCCCCCCTCTGCATCTTCTGCCCGCAGTGGCAGCGGTGGGGGTGGAACAGGACGAAGGACCCCCCTCCACTCCGCACAGTCCCAATACCAACAACCAATCGCAACTAGTAGCACAAGCACTGGAGTTAGCTTTACCCCAAACTTTAAGGCCGTTTGTACAACTTTCTCAGAGCTAGTGGACGTTATGGTGAGGGCGGTGTCCGGTATACCAAGGCTTGAGTCCTCCCTCTTCCAACAGATGAAGCGGCGTCGTGTTCCAAGCATTCCAAGTGTTCAATTGGAGGAGGACTATGTCCTGAGGGCCAAGCAGGAAGTCCACAGTGTCGTTATGGCAAATAGTGCTGGCCCGGAGAAGTAAGTCTCTTTTGAATTACATTTTATAGTTTGTTTTTAAAGTTGCATTATGTGCCTTTTCAGTTAGAATCTATTTTATGAAAGGCTTTAACCCTATTATACATATATCCTTGCACATTTACAAAATAAAATTTTGATGATTATAATCTATATTCATATAATATCATATAATCATAATCATAATCATATAAGATGTATAAGATTTCGAAAATCTCTATTTTTATCAGTGTACAATCTTCAATTAATTTAGGCGAATCACCATTTCGACATTAAAATGAACTTATTTGATCATCTGTATACTGTTTATATTTTCATTGTCTAATTTACTTAATTAATATTAAAAAATTATAATTTATCACTATTTTTTAAAATTCTTATGACATTACCTATTTAGTCTATATTTTTGAACAGCTAATAACTCTGAGAAACTCATTTTTTTCGTCAGATACATGGAGATCTACTCAAACTTTGCCTACCTTCTTTCCAAAGAAGCCGACGATCGAACATCCAAGTTCATAAATCGAGAGCGCTCACTCAAGGAGTACGCTCGTGAGTTGGACAAGGTGAAAGATCTTTCCTCCACAGTTGCCTCCCTACCCGTCCTCCTTCCAATGGGCTTCTTCCTATTGGACTGTGAACCTGCCAATCAGGTGAGAGGCTGCGCCCTACGCAAGAGTTCTCTACCTAAATGCGATTTAGTACGGGAGCTACTTCTGAAAATGATCAACATTTGAACACATAAGGTTGTTGAATTGCTACTAACCTGTGATTGAAAAATATGTAATTCTTGTCACAACCAGTCACAAAAATGAGATATTTACATTTTACTATTTTTCCATAATAAAGAATACGGCGATTTCTATGAAATTGCTAAATTTTTTATAAAAATTCATATTTTTTATAAAATTATGAATTTATTTTTAATTGAATTAACGTATTGTACATCATTTGAATTCTCCATGTATTTTATACATTTTAAAACACATTTCAGGCACATAAACCATATTACATAGTTTCCACGTGCATTTTAATACATCTATCAGATCTTTTTTATCGATTTATTGTCAAAAGTATAGTAGGAACCTTAATTTAATTGCACGTAGAAACTATACAATATGGTTTGTGTCTGATATGTGTTTTAAAATGTACAGAACACACTGAGAATTCAAATTGTGTACA
>JAYRBW010061756.1:0-10221 GCA_036023295.1 Invenusta paracnida | reverse complement strand
TTGTTCAGACCATTAAATTAATTATTGTGGTGTTTTCGCGATTATTTTAATTTAGGACGCTAAACTCCGGTTTCGCCCTAAATTGATATCTTACCAACGAAGAACCCCTCTACTCAGCTTATTTGGCAGACCTCATTTTTACGCACAGTTCCAGTGCAGGTTGTCTCTTGCAGAAGCAGAAACTGTTGAAGGCGCACACTATTGAAATAATTATTAACAATGACATTGTAAACTAGGTCCAAGAGGCCTATCCAGTCGAGAAGGTTGACCACTATCCCTCTCCCTTGAACTGAGGTGATTGGCAGCAGGGATGTGTGCAGCCCACTCATCAGAACTGTATGAAACACTGTAAGGAAAACACCTTTCGTCCAAACCGGGCTCTCTTGGTCGGGATATATTGCCAGAATCGTGTCCGCCTTCGGTACTTTATAAGTGATTCGTAAACTACTACATCTCTGAAAAAACAAACAAAATATATTGCTGCGTTTATTTTAGGAAGAATGTTTATTTTTTATTATATTGGTTTAGTTTATTTGAAAAATAACTTGAAATATGTATATTATCAATATAAATTAGCACCATAAAAATTATTTATAGTAAATTACTTGCTCGTTTGGACAAACAGTAATTGGTTGCGCAGCAACCGAATAAACGGTTGGAGATGAGACCGCTTGTCGTTTGGATTGACATCGTACCGACAAAAAATTCGAAGATTTCGCAATATAGCCAGGAAACAATCTTTGGACGTGATTCCAGGACGACGAAAGAGATAAGACGAGTGGAGTACGGAACGTGACCAGTAGAGAGTGATTTCAGGCTTGAAGGATATACCCATATATAATACTAAACTTTAAAATGCTTCATTTCCGTGACATTTATCCGTCTCCATTGAATCATATGGCCGTCCGCAGGTGGAACTTCTAATTCTCCGCGTTCAGTAGTGCAGTCAGCTATGTACTGTCAGAGATAATCAGGGAGGAGGAGCTGGACAAAATCACTCTCTTGTCTTAAACCATCAAGCAATGAACGCCTAAAAATTCGGGTATTGTGTTAGTTCTAATGTCATCTCCAATAAAAACTTCATCCCAAACTGGACAATCGAAAGACTAGGAGGTCGACGACATTACGTGCGTAGTGAACTGGACTAAGAGACACTTTCAAACTAATTATAAACTAAATTGCTAACTTTAACCGCCAAAAATATCGTTAAATTCAGTAATATGTTTAAGGAATAATTCGACCGATCAGAATAAAACTATTGATAAAATTGTCTGATAAGCAAACATCATAAGATTTCATTTCCAATGAAAAAAAAATCCTCTTTTCTGCTACGGTTTATCGATCATGCTTCACACATGATTGTTGTTTTCATAATTCACAATTTGGTATGTTATTCTTTTTACATTTAACGTTATACAAAAAAAACTATAGCTGCATATCAACACATGATACACCCGTAGTAGCATCAAATGTGATGCGTATCATAACGTAATAAGCCCGGGTTAAAAGGGTTACGGAAAGAAAAATAAATATAAGTTAAAGGTCGTAATCATAATAAATGAATCTTTCTCGTTTTTGATTTATTATATTATTATCAATGTACTTATTCTCTCTAGGTATTGTCCACTATTATTTTACAATGTAATAAACAAGTCAAATTACTGGATGCGTTACCTTGATTGGACTGCATATTGAGTTTATTAATAATAATTAAGAAACAAATAATATTATGCTTATTATAATGTTATTATCCTTTGCCAATTAAATTATATATCAATGATTGCTTTGGAGTTTTAGATGCTAAATGGATATAGAATAAGAATTCTATTAGCTTGTCTAAAATGATTTCAAATTCTGTTAAATTTATTATTCCATAACACTGCCTGCCCGTATATAATTCAGTGTTGTATATATATTTTTATATTATTTAATTACCTATATAAACTTGCTTTTATTGGTTGTATATTTAAATAAATTGTCTTTTATTTTTAGACTTCCGCTATGAAGCAGACAACTTTGCTAAAATCATGGTCCAGTTCACAAGATCCTTGTACTTCATCAAATCTCCCTGGAAATAGAGGAGATGCTAAATTAAAGGATTGCATCAACCTGGACTCTGATGATGATTCAGACCCCTGGTTAGTTCAGTTCATGGAGGATACTATGAGAAATTATATTATAGACGAGGAAAAGATTGATTATACCTCTCCAGCTACCTCTATTCCTAGAAAACCTACTTCTACAGTTCAATTAACTATCGATAATAAGCCTGTCTCCGATCGAATGAAATGCTATTATACTTACAAACCCACTTCAAATGATTCAAAGCATATTTTCGGATTTGATTTGAAAGAGGGTGAGACGTGGGTATATTCAAATAACTTACCAGTTCGTGACTATCAGTATGAAATAACAAAGGAATGTCTTTTTCGCAACACTCTTGTCTGCCTACCAACTGGCCTGGGAAAAACATTAATCGCATCAGTGGTTATTTACAATTTTTTTCGATGGTATCCCCAGAGGAAAATTGTTTTTATGGCACCAACGCGTCCACTGGTAACACAGCAGATGGACGCGTGTTACAAAATAACTGGTATTCCTGAGGACTGTACAGTAGAATTAACCGGCTCTATAAATCCCACTGAACGCCGCAAGTTATGGCTGGAGAAGCGGGTATTTTTCTTGACCCCACAAGTTGTGGTCAACGATTTACAAAGTGGAGCATGTAGTGCCGAGTCTATTTGCTGTCTGGTTCTTGATGAAGCACATAAGGCGACTGGTAATTATGCCTACTGTCAGGTTGTTTGGGAGTTAACCTCACGAGGTAATCGACAGTTTCGAATTCTGGCTCTGACAGCCACACCGGGAAGCGATCTTAAAACTGTTCAGGAAGTCATTAGTAACCTCCTTATTTCGCATATTGAATTGAGAAATGACAATAGTAAGGATATCAAAAAGTACTCCTATGCGCGCAATATTGAAAAAGTGGTTATTCCACTCGGAGAAGAGCTAACTTCAGTAAAATTGAGATTAGAGGCAATACTGGAGAGTATAGTCAACAGATTAAAACTGCGAGGAGGCATTTGGCCGCGTCAAAATGTAAACAATCTCTCGAAATTTATGCTCATAAAACAAAGAGAAGAATTCATGAAAAATGTTCAAGGCAATTTGACTAACATGGAGCTTGGTTTTGTACAGCGGGATTTTTCTGTAGGAATAACTGTTTTTCATGCTCTTGAACTTCTTCAACAACATGGTTTGAGACCTATGTTTATCTTTTTTGATGGGGTACTAAATGGAGAGAAGGGGTCTTTTGTGTCTAAACAGGAGTTGATTAAGATCGAAGACTTTCGTAACTTATGGGACGATCTAGAAACTAGATTTAGAGGAGCACCTGATAGCAGTTTCAATCCAATGTCAACACAAGCGCCTTTTGTTGGTGGACATCCTAAACTCTCTAAATTACAAGGTATTATTGTTAGTCATTTTGAGATGCATTTGGCAAAACAGGATAATACTCAGACAAAAGTGATAATTTTCAGTCAATTTCGAGAGTCTGTATCGGAAATTATGCACATGTTAAAGCAAAAACGACCACTTATTCGTCCAATGAGCTTTATTGGACAAGCTTCTACTGGAAAATCTAGTAAAGGTTACACTCAAAAAGACCAAATGCGAGTTATGAACGAATTTCGGGAAGGAGCTTATAACACGCTGGTTTCAACATGCATCGGTGAGGAAGGTCTAGATATTGGAGACGTTGATCTCATTATATGCTTTGACTCTCAAAAATCGCCCATTAGAATGATACAACGTATGGGCCGAACAGGCAGGAAACGAGAAGGTAGAGTTGTTGTTCTTCTTACTGAAGGTAAAGAAGAGCGTAACTACTCAACGAGTATATCAAAAAAGAGCTTGGTTGATCGAGCTATTATCGATAATTGCAACCGATTAAAATTTTATCCGGATAATCCCCATATGGTTCCAATTGGAGTACATCCGCAACCTTGTGTTCGTCATATCGATGTGCCCAAGAAGGTAGACCGCCCCTTGACACGAAAACGTAATTCTTTGGATTCGCGACAGAGAACCCTTCCGGGTTTAATATATACAAATGGAGAAGGTTCTTATCAGTCGGGCATGTTCGAGCTAACCGAAGAAATGTTGAAGCATGAGAGGCAAATTGATATCGAGACTTTCAATTTTCTACCATTCAAAAGTGGACATTTTGTATCGTTAGAGAAGAATTCCGAGCGTAAAGGTAGAGAAGAAGATACCAATGGAACTCTAGTTGATTATTATCATCTCAACAAACATAAAAAGTCTACATATCTACCGGTGCAAGCATCCACTGACCTGGCGAACAATTCTTCTTTAAATTTACATGTCACTTCAGTTCTGCGTTTGATAGAAGAACACCGTCGAGGTAAGACCAATGTCATTTACCATGCTATGGGATTTCGTTCCGTTGATTTGGATACTGTGCTTTCGCAAGTGGACACCCAACCAGGCATATTTTCTCCTCAGCGTGTGAACCTTTTGTCCAATATTATCGAATTAAGCAGCGACTCTGACTTTGATTCTGAACCAAAAGGGAAGTCCAAGATCAAAATCAAGAAAAAATCGTCTAACAGGGATACTGTCAGGAAACTGAACGACTCGAAGTCTTCGGAATGTTTAAATAATGTCAGTACCTCTCCTGTGTTTGGTGTATCACAAAACTACCCAGCAATTCAAGACGACGATAATAATAAAACTGAAGAAGATTGTCCCTGCATAGATGCAAAGGGATACATTATTGGCAATATTTCAAAAATTCCGAAACCGCCTACAAATTTAGAAACAACTCACCTTTTATTAAGTCTTAAAAATGATCACATTTTTGACAACTTTGACTTGTTCCGCTTTTTGGAATCAATGAAACCAGTGGTAGAACAGGTCATACCGGATTTAGCTGAAAGCCCTGTTGACAATGTTTTACAAGAAAGTAACATATCACTTGGAGATTCTCCTAAATTAGCAAGCCCTCAGTTTGAACCATTACCGACTCCTGTCATAAATAATATTGATTCTCAAGCATTAAATGAAGATGACCTTGCAGCGATTAATGAAATGGTAGATATTGCCGAACAAGAAAACATCCCTTGGGATCACCAGTCGCCAGAAATAATTGTTATTTCACCGGAACACAAAAAAGTTATGGAAAAGCAGTATCCTATTACGTCTTTCCTTTCACCTTATTTTGTATCCTCACAAATAAGACTTGAGACACCGAATTCTGAAATAATAACATCTTCTCCAGCTTTAAAGGGATCTGTTGTACCATCTTATTCACCATTAAAATCTCCTAAATTCGACTCTATGCATAACTTGAATGAAATAAAATCACCATCTGATAAAATTAATGTATCCCCTCAATTCTTACCAAATTACACAGCTACGTCTACTCCGGAACGTAATGTGTCACCTTGTATCTTAGGCAAGTACGGTGATTCTATTACTTTATTTAAAACACCTTTGGCATCGACAGCGAACAAATTATTTGAAAAACGACGGAAGAACGACCCGATGTCTAGCGTCAAGAGGAAGCTTCTATCCAGTTTTGAACTACCAAATATGGAAAAATCAGCTACAAAACTAACTCGATTTGCAGACTCTAGTCAGCTGACCATTTCACAAGCTATGGATATGCTTGATGAAGCGAGTGTAGTAGTTGAAGCCGAACCAATTACCAAGAAAATATCTCTTTGTTTGCCAAGTATTAAAAAAATTCCCGAAAATACATTATTTTCAAGTATTTTAGATACGGATTTTGATATTAATATTTCATTTTCAGAAGCGGACAAATCAATTTTGAAACCCAATCAAGCTGAAAACAAGCCGTCTATGAAAGACTGCGGGAATGTTACTTCGCATCTATTAAATTATTCTAGTATCAATAGTACACGTGAGGATGAAAACAATTCTAACTTTCATCAATCTAATGTAGGAAAATCCATAATTCATCATGTTGAAAAGAGACCATCAGAAGAAGTTTATGCGAATGCTACTTCGCCACCATTAAGCTATACTAATATAATTAATAAACCTGAGGATGAAAATACTTTTCATCAATCTAATGTTACTAAAAACCGATCAAGCTTCCAGTTTTTCATGGATGATGATGATGACGAGGCGTTTCTTATGGATATAAATCTTGGTGATATGATATCTCAAAAGAAAACAACTATTTCACCTCCAGTCAATGAGTCGTCCGCAAAAGAAATCAACATAGATGCAAGCCAGGGATTTTCAATGACACGGGCAAGATCGGATTCCGATGCGAAAACTTCTATAATCAAGCCGCCGAGAAAAAAGCAAAGACTCGATTCACCACCCAGTGTGTCGTTTGCCCACATAGTAGACAGTTTAGACGATGAAGGCAGTGATGACTTTTTCGTCCCAGACCCATCTAAAAAGACTGCTTCTAAAAAGAGGCCTTCGTCGATACAAGCTAAAAACCTAAAAGCTAAAGTTAAAAAACCACGTAATAAAAACGCTTATATTATGAGCCAGGCAAACTTTTCACCGGAAGAAAAAGGGCACACGTCCGACGAGAATTCAAGGGACAGTAACCAGGATGCCTATGATACCAGTTTTGTGGACGACGAAGTGGAAGAGGGTGACACAGAGGTAATGGAGAATATGCAGCGTGTCTATCTGGAGTCAGTTCGGAGCCCTGCAGCTAGATCGCGCGGGGGCTTCTTGATTCGCCCTCTCAAACCGCTCCTTGGTAGTGGAATTGATTGGATCTTTTCCCAGGACCCGCGAATGGATACGCAAGTGAACACCTATCAGAAGGATAGTTTCTGTGTAAGTAGTTCTGCGGATGATCGAAGTCCCGTGCAGCCGAGAAAAGCTCTAAAAAAGAAGAAGAAAAAGAAACCACATCGCAGACGTCTTCAATGCCAAGAATCTTCTAGTCAGCAGAGCAGTGATTCAAGTTCAGATGATGTTTAGGTATTTTAAGTTAATTTGGGTTTTTATAATTAATAATTTGTAATTTTATATTTTGAGAGAAAAGTTATGATAGTGCATATGCTTTTAAATTAACTTAGTTAATTAGGGTGGATTTCATAAAGCGATATAATTATCTTATTCCAAGAAGTAACTAAAAGAACATTTCTTTATTTACTACCACATGGGTTGCACAATGCGATAGTGGCTACTACCAGGTAGCTTGATAGTAAATATTTGCGCCTATGACTAAATCAGAGAGAAATCAATATATTTACTACCATTACTATATTTGCTATATTTGCTCCCAAGCATGGATAGGTATAAGAGTGGTATTTGTTGATTATTTTTTTGTTATCAGTATACCTTCGTACTATAAAAGGCGGGATATATATTGCGAAGATAACGAGTTTTCCGTCATAGATCATAGCCATTTGATTCTTTCTGTAATACGGAATTTAGAATGCGATACCGTTTATCCAAAAATTGTAAAAATAATCGAATTCCCATTGATCCCCCCTTACTCATAAAAATGAAGCCGTCTCACCCCGAACTACAAAGTTTTCATTTTCTTATGATTCTTGGTTAGTCACTAGGTAATTTTATAACACAGTGAGAGATCTAAAAAATGGTTTTTAACAAGCGAATATAAAAATGGCTCTAGAATTTCCTCACTTTTAATTGGTAGTTGACCTAAACTCTGGTTGACCTACGCCAACCAGACGTTAATACTGCTTTGTGAAATTGAAATTGCTCTATGGTAGTAGCTAAGCCTGGTAACAAATTTACTCCCGGTAGCAACTAATACCGCTTTAGAAATCCACCTCGAAAATTAGTCATCTACTTTATAGAACTTTATAATATTACTTATTACTAGATTATGACTTGTAGATGTACACATCAATACTCGTTTTTTATGCATCTGTTACGAATATTATTGATTATACTCACTTTTTAGTAATATTATTAATTTATCTATATGTATATGTAAGATTATATTAATTTTCATATATTTGGACATATCTTCTAATCTTTAAACGTTTAATTATCAACTTTTCCCTGTCACTATTGTGTATTAAATATGTTTCTTTCAGAGTAGTCATTGTTTGTTTCTAATTTTATTTTTTACAGGTCGAAATCTTCGACTACTACTATGAACTTTGTGATAATTTTGCTGCCTTATCCGCAATCCTCTATTAATTAAACCATTAAGGGATTAACCGTTTGTTCGGTGATTAATATAAGTATATAATTTTTATTATAAATTAAGTTGCCCTGCTAGCCATAAATCATAATAACACTTAATCTTGGTATTCGCTGAAAGCAGCGTACATAATGTACATGTTAACTTGTAATCTACATTATCATGTAATTTGTAATTAGATTAAGACTTAAAATTAATTTAATGTAGTTACGCCCATTGCTATATGAATACATTATATTGCATTTTTACGTAAATTGTGCAATATGTCTCTTCATTTTTCAAATATATTGTACTTGTTATGTTATAAACTTGCCATTCTGTACATACTTTATCCAGTGTCATTTTATGTATATTATGTACATACGTTTATGTATATTATGTACATACGTTTATGTATATCTTTGTCTATGTAAATAGTTGTATATATGCAGAAATATACCAAATTTAAAATAATCATATTACGGTATATTATTTTATTTATTTATTATAACTTTATGTAACATTTATTATATAAAAATGTCAATATCTAGACAAATTTAGAATGTTCAGTGTATAATTAAAATATAATTATAACTGTTAATAAAGTTTTGAATATCCAATGGTGGATGTTCGCACTATGGTTTAATTTTATTGCGAGATTTGACTGTTTTTCAAAAGTAAACTATTTAATTTTGATTTTTCTGTAAAAATTTAACCGTTTATTTGATTTCATAATGAACATAATGAAAACATTTATAAACTGATGTACCCAGATTTGATTGCCATTGTATAGGTTTATTGAACCATCTAAATGTAATAACGTTATTGCAGTACCAATTGACACTATAGACTAACAATGACAGGTATGTTAATAGGTTAAGGTAATGCTATCTTTACGTGTAAGGCTGGGTGTGTTTCTAGATGGTTTGAGCAAAACTGCAAGCTAGTATGAAAATAATCGATAATATAAAAACTGCCAACATATTCACACGTAAGCATGTAGATAGGCCATTTAATTTACCTTATCAATTAAATACAGGTAACTAATGTTAAAACAGCTTAATATACGCTTTCCAATACGATAGAAGACATTAAAAATGTTTTAGTAATAGCCAATTTAACGACAAATTGGAATCTATGTTGTACTCTTATTTGTTTTGAAAAATGTATTGGAATTTTATATATACGTGCATTTTAATATCAAAATTATATAACCATGGAACTAATTTATTTACAACACTTATTAAAAGCAATTAAAACTTACTATTTAATCCCTTTTTATGAAAGTTTATCCCCCCTTTCCCTTCCGAGAGGACATTCTTAACCTTGATATTTTACAGATATTGTTATAAACAATTATTATAGAATCTAAATGCTTGTAATATAAAAGAAAATAAGTGAATCCTGAGATAACAGTTTAAAATACAGACAGTAGATATTTTATTATTAAAATGTACATATTGTTAATTTAATTTTAGTGACACAAGAAGGACACTATACTTAAATATGATACGTGCTTGGTTGTCCGGTGCTCGTATTTTATGAAGTTTCTAGAAAATCATTTAGCGTAATTCAATTCATTACTTTAGAAATTCCATTGGTGGTTATAAAGAAATACAATATACACCCCTGGTAAAAAGTTTCGTCGCACCCTAATTGTATTCGTCGATTTTCACTGTCAATTTCTGTTGCCTGTACCTAATTGCTCACCAGCACCCCAGAATGATGTAATATTAACTGTGATGTCCAAACAAACTCGTCTCGGGCTATAACTCCTCTAGCATGGATTGTGTCAACATATAGCCAGCCTGCATCTGCATTGAGTATACTAGGCTGTATTTTTCTATTTCTGTGCAGACTGGCAAGGCATGTGGCTAAGACTGTAAACATTTAGATGAGCAACAACATTTGAGTGAAGCGAGTAGAAGTTAATGACATAACTTTGACGTAACTTGCAGCTCCAACAACATTTGAGGTAAGGGGTAGAAGTTAATTATGTAATTTTTACCTGCATTGCAGCTCATTCATATTGGCTATGACAT
>JAYRBW010061755.1:0-10221 GCA_036023295.1 Invenusta paracnida | reverse complement strand
TTTTTTGTATACAATTTAATGATTTAATCTATAAAATTATTATAAACCGCTATACTACTATAAAGTAGTATAGCGGGTTTTTTTTGGGAAAAAATATTTTGTGCCGCCATCGCTCCGCCATCGTTCCTTGCGGAACTGTGCCACTCGCGGTACTCCTACTATGTGTCGCGGCCGGTCCGCCAACTTTGTTTTCACCGGGAATCGTTTCAACATGTCCCGTCCCAATCAATTTGATGCCGAGATTGACCTCCTCGTATTATACTAAAGTGCAAGATATTTTAGAACAAGCATCTGAATATGACAACACAATAAATCCATAAAAACATTTTATAGAGAGAGTTATACCTATGCATATGTTTGTTCGTATGTTCAATTGCTAATTTATATTATCCGTCATTGCAAAATTACACATTTGTATTAAATCTTTTTAAAAACAAGAATACAGCTTTATAATTTATTAAGAATGTAAATAGAATACATATTCTATTATCCAACGAAAGATAAACTTGTCGATTACTTGCAAATGAAAATAATTTATTGGAAATTATGGAGCTCGACATGTAATTAAATTATATGATGCGGCAGCATCGTAAGCCAAGAATAAAAATAGGAATGCTACAAACAAGGATATTAACTGTAGCCGTTAAGGGTCACTTTTTTGGTATTGATTATGGAGCACTGTTTCACGATACCCACAGTTATTTGGATTTTTGGGGCCTCTAGCACGAAGCCAACCAAGTGAAAAATAATAATATTATTGATTTCTTAGTTGATTTTCAGGCATAACATATTTGCAAAAAAATTCTTCGTCAAATTGACCAATATTCAGACACCCATAGAGTATTATTTAAAGCACCAACAATTATAACGAGTGACTCGGTGTCATTCGAACCAGACATACTTCGTCTAGTGCCTTTGATAGTGCTTAACTCGTATACATTAGTAAATAACATTTCACTTTACCCTGTTTTTCCTTCTTCTTCTCCTTCTTGTAACAACGCGCCCAATTTATCTCAGAAATTCGATAATGCGTTTTGGGTTTTCTTGAAGAGTTTCTGGAGGAGAGTTGGGGCTGCCCAGATGTCTGGAGCAAGCGACATTTCACTGAGAACATTTAAGGAGCAGGTGTTCCGCTGTTTCGTCCTCATCGCAAGTTTAAATTGGATGGATCCGCCACACTTAATTTTCCCATGGTTAGCGCGTAAGGGTGGATTTCCCCGTCCTCATCTGCATGATGGTGGTGTATTCGCGTCTGCTGAGCTGTTTGTGGTCTTCCTTGTTTAGTTCCTCCGCCCCCCTGATTCTCCAGTGCCAGTCTGCTGAGCTTCTGTGGTTAGTCGAGCTGCTTTGTGTTTATTTCATGGTTTGTTTCTGTTATCTGTTTTTCCTTGTTGATAATGGTAGTTTGTTTATACGCAGTATATTATTTTTTGTGTAAACTCCGCGTTTTTTAAAAACTATTGATTTTTTTGTTGTATACTTGTAATTTATAATATAAAGTTAATTGAAAATATTACATTAGATCTGAATTAAGTATCTGAAAATGAATAAGTATATATCATGCGATGCATGTGATAATGATAATTAATAGGCATTTCAGTTAGGTTTAATAGCCTTACTTATAAAAATAAAATAACATATAAAAGTACATACATTAAAATTCTTATATATATTATTTTTAATTACTAAGTTAATATATATTATTGTGTTCTTTACAATGTTAAGTATAAATTATTTTTTAATGGAAACATAGTATTTTATCTATTATTTGTTATAAACACATTTAATTTGTTTGTCTTCAAATCCATGATGTATTGCATTCAATAATAATAAGTTGTGCTGTAGTTGTTATGACATTTTATATTTGACTTATTCAGTTTTATTTATTCTAGACAATATAAATACCCACTAACACTGCACTTTAACTATCAATTTATGAATTTAATTTTTTAAATTAAATTTAAATTTATAAAAATGTATATTAATAAATGATTTTTAATGTTTTGTAGATTTCAGGATATTATGCAATCAAAGCTAAAGTTTAGAAAAAGAATACTCATTCAATTTAGGGCTCACAATAGTATATTTGTTTCATATTATAGGTGTGTGTTTCTATATTTATTGTTGTATCTTCTGATAGTCTGATAAAAAGAAGCCGATATCTAATAAATAACGACAGTCATACAAATGCAGCTAATCATAAGATAACATTGCCATGTATACATTGAGAAAACATCTATTCAAAAAATGATAAATGCTAGTCAATAAAAGATGGTGATATAAAAAATGACGCCAAGAAGATGTGTTTTATTTGAATAGTTATTCTTGGTGCAAATCTAAAAATGCACAATTTCAAACAAGCGTATTGATAATACGTTGAATTTAGCATACTGGACAACTAAAATAGCGATCTGGACCATTGTATATCTTCTGGAACACATAATTTATGCCAGACGTTTCGAAGATGTTAAATGGTATTGCTGTGGTAAGTAGTGGTATGGGTAGAGCCTCTGCTCAGTACAGTAGCGTCTCGATTGTGGAATAGCCGCATTAATTTCTAGATGCGTAACTCACAAAACTTATTTTTATAATTAGTCTACTGTCACACTTGTATGATGTGGTGTGTGTGTCCGATTGTCTGCTAAACATTCGTCCCATTTTTTTGCACCAGGAATAGACATAACTATTAAAATAATACACATTTTTCTGGCGTAATTTTTTATATCACCATCTTTTATTGACTACCATTTCCATTTTTTGAATAAATGTTTTCTCAATATACATGGCAATGTTATTTTAACATTGGATGCATTTTTATGACCTGTCGTTTTTGTTCGAATTCATTTATTACAAACATCTGAAATTTATTTATTATTTTGCTATATAAATTTTTGCTCGTCAAAATTTTGTATTTTCTCCCTTAAATTAATAATTCGTCATATTTTTTCGTTTACATAAATTTTGTACAAGGCTGGTTATATTTAAATGCTTATACCTCTACAATGCTTATATGTATATTTTAATGTTGAATTACTATTAGGTACTATTTGTACTGTACATAGGTATGTGGTCTTTTAGTTTTTAACTTTGAATGGAAACGTTTCATTTATTATTGTATTTCTCACCGTTAATTTATTATTGTAAAGTATATCTATTTATTGAAATTATTGTGTTCTTCTGGTGTATTTTTCTGAGAGACACAGTGAATGTATCCCCAAAATGATGCAAACTTGAGACACTTATGTGTCAAACACTTTCATAATGAATCAAATAACACATTTAATAAGTGAATCAAATGATTCATACTAATTCTCATGACACATATGTTTTAAGTTTTCCTAGATCTGGGGTTTCATTTTTTGTGTAATTTGACACGGTATATATATTCTTTTTAGTGTATAACAATTAAGTTTTGACGTCAATTTAACATAGATTACATTTTAATGCCTATAAGCAACCTTTAGTTAAGCTATTTTCACGTTTAGTCTCCAAGCTCGTTATTTAGAGACATTATTTGTATGTATTATTAAGTATTATAAACTTTATATTGAAAATCATATATGTAATTATATATATTTTTTGCATTTCAGTTCGACTGGACTCCCTTTTCATAACTTTGTGCATAATTATTACAAAATTATTTACTACAAATAACTATTTATAATTATATTTACTAACAATTATTACCACTGTGTCGATTCTATAGGGATATAAGTCCCTTCAATAGTGACTTATAAACTAAAAAAGTAGTTGAAATTGATAAAAATCATTTTATATTTTCATATATAATGCATATTAGTATGCCTATTTAAATAAATATATCTACAATATGTATGTTTTTCTCTATCAATGACTATGTACAGAGTTCATAGATAGAACTGAAACAAGTATAATGCAGTTAATTATACCATAGATCACAAAACAGGATATTTAATGAAACAATTCCAAGGAAGACACGTGACATGCAAGATTTAGAACCTAATTTTCATACGCGAATAAGAATCGAGAAACTGCAAGTTCGAGGCTAAAAGCATGACAAAGTAGGACTTCGTTTCAGCTTGGGTTGTACCTGTGGAAGTCTCAATAACTATAGGAGGAACCGGAAAAGGCGCTAGGAATTTGATAACTGTCTTATCGCCTATGTTGACTTGATCACCTAAGAAGGAATTCGTAGTCACAGCGTCCGTGTCTGATGGAAGTACCACCCCAGTAATCAAGTCCAACACAATAACAGCTTCCTGGCATGTAGTTATGGTTATATTTTTTTGTATAAGACACCCTCTCGTCTGTGTATAATATTTAAGCACATGCTTGGCCTTATTACTGTTTCTTTTGCAGTATTTGTAAGCCTTTTTCCATGCATATGATTTTACATTTTTTTCCAACTTCACCCGCTTTGTTTCATCCAAAAAGACTGATTTAAAGGGTATTACACTATTCCGTGCACAGTCTTTGTAAGCTTCGATGCCAGAATTAAACAGACGGAAGTTCATATTATTTTCGAACATCCTTTTAGCGTCAAAAGGCAAGGGAGCAGAGAGATATTCAACAGACAACATTGACTTGCCTAGCCTCAAGAAGACGTCGGTATAACTGTTCTTTTGTATATCAAAATTTTCATTAGTTCTGATAAACATTTTTTTACCCTCCTCTAAGATGTCAACAATAGGGTTCTCCAAATTGCTCGAGGTATAAAAGGCATACTGCCAAGTCCACTGCATGTAAGAGCGGTCTGCAAAGACCTGATCCACCAGTTTGTGAATTGCTGCGTATAACATGACACAGCTGAAATGCACTGCAGATGCTCCTCCATAATGACGAGACAGGAAATTCTGCTGTATTTTTATGTAATTACGTCTGTGCATACAGTTCCAGCGGACATTTCGACATGCCCCCACTTTTGGTTCGCGTGCGTCGCAGGCATTGTCGGAGACATCTAAGTGAGTGACATAGGTCTGAGTTTTATAAAGACTTATTACCAAGGCTTTATAATCTCTCGCGGCATTCAGCAATACGAAGCGATAAGCGTTTCGAAATGGACTTTGGAATCTTATGCTTCGCACCTCGGTCAAGCTCATTTGAATGCATTTATCTGGAAAATCACCGGGTATAATGAGGTCACCAAATCCAATGCTTGCAAATTCGTTCATATTGAAATCAAGTTGCTGAATATAATAGCGAACGTTGGTGTCGCCATGTTTGTAAGGGACAAGTAATGCTTGAGTATTTTTTGCTGAGAAAATATAGCTACAAAAATCCTCCTGACAATGAATTCGGATAATTGAGCACAACAAAACAATGCTATAAAGAATGCGATTCATTAAAAATCCTGTCATGCTAAGGATGCAGCTAGTGTTCAATCATAAATATCATGCTGAATATGATAAGAAAATTAAAATATGTTATTATTTTGTATATTAATTCTATATTTGACCTGACCTTGTGATGCACTACTATTGATCAAACTATTGACTACTATTAAGTACAAATATCTGAGATAAGATTTAATGCGGTAGCATCGTCAAGCCATGAGCATCAGCGATTAGCATGAGAGATGTCAGAAGCTTGCAATCCTATGGGGAATAGCTAGGATTACTCAGGAGAGTACTCAGGATTAATAATACTCCAAAGTATAATTAACCCGGGTTGATAATATCCCAGAGTATAATTAACCCGGGTTGATAATATCCCAGAGTATAATTAACCCAGGTTGATAATATCCCAGAGTATAATTAACCCGGGTTGATAGTATTTTAAAGTATAATTAACCCGGGTTAATTGTACTCTGGAGTATTTTCAACCTGGGTTGATTAATTATACTACCAGAGAGTTAAAAGTACTCTTTCCATAATTTATATAGTCAAACAACTAAGCATAAGTAATTAGTAAGCTACTGGTATTGCGAGATAAATGAGTTTGTTTGTTTATTTGTAAGTAAGAATACGTAATCTTTCAGTGCTCGTATTAATACGTAATAATACGTAACTGTAGATAATAGTTTAAGTAAATCGGTTAGCCCAGTAAATAGATTTACTCATTTTACGTCGTACTCAAACGACCATAAAGGCTTTATAATAATGTTTAATATTAAGAAGAATTTAGAAACTTTCATTACATATATATAATGCAAAAAAGAGTAAATTTTGATATCAAAGTAATCACCAAGCACCTAGTTGGAACATGCAATCAAAAATAGACTTATTTTTATTAAAGCATTAAACAGGGGGTAGATGTACAAAACTAATGTTAAATGTATTAAATGTATTAAATGTAAAAAATGAAATAAGTTTATATATTTTTGACAGTTCATATAGATGGATTAGTTGAATAAAGTTGAACAAATTGTTCATATTTTCTTCAAAATTAAGAAAAAAGACAATTTAATGGCGACTCTTGCATCATCACGCAAGTAATGCGAATGCTGCTTGCGTGGTTTGCATTGCATGAATTAATTAGCGACCTCTTTTTACTTTGTTTGAAAATTGTTGCTTTTTCTTTTTCGTATTATTTTTATATTCTAAACAAAACCGACGGCTTCGCAAAAATGAAAGCTAAGAAACAGAGCTTCTCAAAAGAAAATCATTGAAATGATATTGATGATAAAAAGTACAGCCATTAAAACATTGATATTAAAAGGACACCAAGATTTAAAAAACAGAAATTTAAGTTATAATTATGAAACATAGTACAGCCTTCCAAGAAAGTGATATAAACATGGCGCCAAGAAATACTTGTTACAATACTTTCTGTTTAAAATGCATAAATGTAAAGATCAATATGGAACATGGGTATACGTCTAAACTCTAAAATTCATAAAAATTTGAGAACAAAAATTAGGAAAAAATTCTTAGCAATGGCACGGTTTTATAAAAGCATTGAAACCCACATTTATACAAAATAATTTGATTTAAGTAAGCTTATTATAATAACATAGTAAAATAATAAAAGTTATACCATTGCCACGATTGTTTGCTATACATTTGTATAGATATATGTATATATTGTTTGTATATATTTTTATGATTTTTACAGTTTAGACGTATACCTATGTTCCATATTGATTTATACATATATGCATTTTAAACAGAAATAGTTGTAACAATTAAATTTTGGCGTCCTTTTTATATCACTAATTTCTTTAATGGCTGTACTTCATACCATCAATATAATTTTTACTTTTGTTTTTAAATCTTGGGAGAAAAATGGTTTATTTTTTCTAACAGTCAAGTTTCCGTCACATCAGATTCACCGGTTTATTAGCAATCAAATTATTTGATTCTTTTCTCGAATATTTTCATTTATTTAAAAATGAACATTTAAGTTAGTTACAACTTTTATTTACTGTTGCTTAGACACACAATAGTTATTCAAGTCATTATGGCGACTATATACATAACATGACCCCATTTTATATCAATTTCTGAGAAGTCGACCCCTATCTCTTACAAATAACTCTTGAGCTCGTTTTGTGGATTACAATTTAGAAAGAGGTACCAAACATATTTGTATCCTACTAATTTGTAGTAACTAAAGCCTTTGCCCTGTTTCACTTTTAAAGAATATCTAGTAACCCCCCAGGAATAATCGAACCGAAGGATAAGTGACGATTTCGGTTAGAATATTGTTCGCATCAAAACCTTGCAATTATAATTAAAATAATATAACTAAATAAGGCTATACAACAAAATATGGTAACAAATTTAGTTACTTATCTAGAGCTCTATTTAAAAGTTTTATACAAATTAACGTTTGACCAAAATATTACTTCTTAATGAAATTTCCAAGCAGCTTTCTATAACTACCACCTTGTGAATAGTGTCAGATACAATTTTAAATAAAATGAGAAATTATAAACACGTTAAGTTTTTATTATTATTATCGTACTGTATCACTCATATACAATACTATCAAATTATAAGTAAGTTAATATAACAAAAAAAAGAGTATTACAGTATACCATTATTTCACAGGTCATTAAATATTAAATAACAAAAATGGATGACAATATTCATGAAAAAATTCAAATCCAAATTTTGGTCTTCGGAAAAAATTCATGAATAGCCAAGGACACAAACATTGTTAGCAAATACGAAGGGAACATGACGAGTACCTAGGATAAATAAATTAAAAGGTCATTCGAATATTTTTATAAACTAATATAATTGGCATGGTGGTATCTAAAAATTCGAAAAAGTAAGATTTCCTTTTGTTAAAGTGAGAGGCGCTATCATGGCTGACCTCTACAACCATTGGATAATCAGGAAATGGAGCGAGAAATTTGACTACATCGGTGTCACCTATTATTTGTCTCCCCATGTAAACTTGTGTCCACATTTTAGGAACGGAGAAAGCCATGGTGTCTTCACTAACTCTTCCTCCAAAAGTAAAATTGTATGTATAAGTCATATCTCCCCTGCAAAAGTCAATAGTAATGTTTTCATGAATTAAACAGCCCTTTGACTGCTTATAATAACGGAAATCATGATCTTTTTTATTACTATTTTGAAGGCATAAATCATATAACTTTTTAGGACGTTTCTCTTTCTTTTTTCGCTCCACCCTGTTCTCAAACAGATGTCTGAAAGGAATATAGATATTTCGTTGGCAGTCTTTGAAAGCCTGAATGCCAGCATTAAATGAAGTATAATTTTTATAAAAAAATCTAGCACCTTTAAAAGGACGAGGTTTTTCCATAAAGTCAAGCCCAATGCTTGAATCATACCAGAGAAATTTCTCAGTCCGCCTTGCCAGATATATGTCAAAAGTCTCATCAAATCTATAAAATAGTCTTTCCCGTTTATCTTGCGTCGTTCTAATGGGGTCCTCCTTATTATTTGAAGTGTAAACAGCATACTGCCAGGGCCATTGAAAATATGATCGGTCATTAACCACATGATCAATTAGTACTTTAATGCTCTCACTATCTATATGTAGAAAAGCAAAAACAAGGTGGTTATTGGCGTTACCATCATATATATTGAGAACACTATACCTTTCTACTACCAGAATGTCTCTGCGCATTATGCAACCCCATCGGACATCTGCACAGGTCCCAGTTTTTGGCATCTTTGGTGGGCAATTTTTTGTAGAGTCCAGGCTTTTGTGAGTTGCATAGTCATCCCTCATCATAACGTTATAAATACGTAAATTAGGTTCATCATAAGTATCGTACCAAACTGTGCGATAGTGTCTGCGAAAGGGAGGCTGAAACACAATTACACTAGAATCACGTATTTCAATGCACAAATCGGGTAGACCCGACGGTATCTTTGTTGCTCCATAGCCGAAAATTTGGGATTGATAAAATTTAATATCCTTATCGCGATCCTCATAAGTATACGGTACGAATAATATTCTAGGTGCATTATTGTAGTGTAAAAATCGGCAGAAGTCTGTCTGTCTTGTGCAATTAAACAGCCTGAAAAACAGGCACATTGAAAGAAGGCATGTAGTGCTGAAGAAAATAGCCTTCATATGTTCACTCGCTTCAGCCGGGGGTAAGTTTCAAATATTTTAATCATAAATATGCTGCAATCGTAAAAAGTATTTCAATTTAATATTTTAAATATAATTTGCAAGTTAGACGATGCGGTCAATTCTGCTACGAGAAGCTCATCGTACACACCCTGTATGATTATAAAAGCGGTCATAATTAAGAAGGGGCCTTATTTTCTACTTATATATATTAACTATAAAACAGCATTGATTGAATTTATATTTAATATTAAAGCGTTTAGTTGATTAATGAGAATGAGAATCACAAGTAGTATGTACAGAAAAGTAAAATTACAAAATGGTAAATGGTACAAAAAAATGATTTCAAATTGTAAAATATAATTTGAGTTTGAAAGATAAAATGTAGGTAAATGAAAAAAAATGGGTTAGGTTGCAGTATACCTAGTAATAAGTAAAACTAAATAACGATATGATAAGCAGTGAACAGTACTTAATATTATGAAAAAGTACAACTCGAGAAGTACAAATAGGAAAGCATGAACGTTTCATTTATTTACAGAATGTATGTTATCCATTTATGGACCACTACTTACTAAAACAAAACAAAAATGACAGCGTCGCAAAATAAAAGCCAAGAAATGACCTTCTCAAAAGCAAAACGTTCAAATGATATTGATGATAGGAAGTGCAGCCATTGAAGAGATTGATATAAAAATGGCAACAAGATTTAATTGTTACAATGCTTCCTGTATAAAGTGCATAAAC
>JAYRBW010061754.1:0-10222 GCA_036023295.1 Invenusta paracnida | reverse complement strand
TTTTTTCAAGGGATTCGTGGCGAACTGTGTGGCCGAAATAACCGAGCTTCCGCGATACGATCTGGGCGTAGAGTTCTTTCTTTGTGTCGATACTGTTTAGGACTTCTTTGTTGGATTTGAAATCTTTCTAAGTTATAAAGATACCACATTACGAAGATACGAAGATATGACAGTCTACTCTTTCTAAAATATTGCCGAATGCTTTCAACGCGTCAGGGGTTCAGTGATGATTAAAAAATGACGATCCGAGCTATTTTGTAACTAATTATTTTCTGATTAGCATTATAGAAACCGAACAATTATATCCATTTAAGACAGTTGAAATATCGTATTGAGTGATTCGTCGAATATAGTTATACATTCACGTGCTACATTTAATTCTCTTAATAAGTTACTAACTCATTTTCTCAGTAAAGCGAAGGGCCATAACACAGAGTAAATACCTTGTACATTTTTTAAACCAATAATTTTACTATATTATCCGAATCAGGGCATATATCTGGCAATAAATCAACCATTAGTTCCCATTCTCTATAGATGAAAGCTGTGCCTTAATGAATAAACCCCCAAAAGAAGATATATTCACTCCTTGGTTGCTTTTTGTCAATAAACGTTAACTTATGTAGTTAAAGTGCACTCTACATTCGGAGAAACAGTAACATTTATTAACAAAAATCCGATTTTCAAAACTTACGTGTTCAATTTAGTGCGTTGTCATCTAGATTTTTTTTAAACATAAATAGTAATTTATTCAAATAAATGGCACATAATATAGCATGAAAAATATGTTAATACATAATAGATTTTCCTTCCAATTTCAATTACAGCTATTCTATTTTAAGGTATATAATTTATCCTTATAAATTATTTATAAGAAAAAGGAGTCAGCAGAGTTGTGTTTAAAAAAATTAACAGTTTTTATGAAATAAAACAACATTAGTTTTAAATTATGCGTAATACTAATTGTTAATAATGTTAAATTGTTTCGTATAACTACGACACTACAAATACAACCCCTAAAGAACAATCTATGAATACACAATAGACAGTTTTAAACACTGGGTATCAGAAAATTAATCTAAATGAAAATAAGAACAAGGAAGCTTGACGGTAGTTAATACTAATTTGTCTTTCTTTCTATTATTAACGATGCTACCAAACTGTTGCAACTGGAATACAGCTATGTATACAAGTACATTTAATTTGTCACTGAGTTTTCTATATGCTTACTTACATAAGGCATCAAAGATATGCTGCTATAATACAAAACAAAAGCCATAAATAAAGCTATCCATGAATAAGCTAGAACCTAAATATGTTCTCAATACAATCGTATTTAATACTATTGAACAGCTTTCCATTATTTTTATTATTTCAATGTTATTATTATTCAATGCTATAATATATGAAACATTGGTGGAAACAAAATACGGAATAACAGAAGAATTTCAAATAAAAGATGGATTACAACAAAGATGTGACCTGAATCCAGGGCACTGAATTTGGCATTCAAACTGGAAAACTTTCAACACCTTTGAGGCTACAAGGATGATGTAACATGTGTATAATGTTATTCATATTCATAGAAGATGTGATAAGTTAAGAATTCATAGGGGAAGTAACCTTGGAACTACTGCTTCCAAATGACAAGGCAGTCATAGCCGAGGAAAGAGGAGCTCCAGTGGAGACTAAGGGACTGAAAGTAAGCATCGAAAAGACAGAAGTGATGGGCAGCAGCAGCAGAAGAGGAACTAGAACCGATGATAAAGACAATGACAGTGTCAGCTTGGAATAGGGGATAAGTTTAAATATCTCGGAGAACCTAACAATGAGTAAAAAGAAAGGTGCAGAGCTAAAAAACTGAAAACTGAGATATACACATTAATAAGAATGGACATACCTTTTTATTTTGATATATAAAAACCTTAAACAAAAGAATCCTTTAAAATGTAATATCCATAAAACTTAATCAAACAGTCTTGTGTATAAATGCAGCATAGTGTGTAAGTTTCATATAATTTATTATGTATTTTAAGCGTCAGACAGCGTATGCACTATATTATAACAATTCAAACACAAGCAAAAGTCATGAAATAAATTCACACCCAATATTTAACTACTTTATAGATACTTAACATACCTATGTAACTTTTATGAAAATAAAACGATTTTCTGTAGATAAAATTAACAATGTGACGCATAAAATTCTTAACGCACAATATTATTATTATTCTGTGATAAAAAATATCTCAACTTATTGTAATATAGAACCGTTGTAATTTTGAATTATTAAAATTAAAATAATAGATTATTGATTACATATTTAGTCAAATATGAAACTTATATTACATGAAAGCATGAAAATAAACATCCTTTTTATTTATAAATGGTGAAAAATTACAACAACAAAAAGTCAATTTAACAGAAATATGCGAACTACCTGAAAACTAAATTGTATGATTTTTCAAACTATAATGATTAACTAAGCAGTTTATAAATACGCCCCAAAGCACTAAAACTCACAAATAACCCCGGTGACCCGTACCGAGGCATTGGCTGTTTGCTGCTACACAGATCATTCATTCTTTTGGACGCCACTACTCACGTGACCTCTCCATAAAAAAAATAATAATCCATAATTAGATTTAGATTTATAAATCGACTAGTTATCCATCATGAACGCACTTGTACTGCTGGCCAAAGGCTGTGTCCTCTTCGTCATGTACCGTCTCTTCCACCGAGTCCGGCATAGATACCTGTTCTTCGTCCTCGAATTGGGTCACTTTCGTCACCTTTGTGGCTGCAAGGATGAGGAGGTAACATAGTATGTACCTTATTAACGCGGTTATTATCAGATAACATGGACAGTAATAAAACATTTCATTCATATATTTATACAGCTACAAATTTTAATATATTATATATATGTATTCCTGAGTAGCGTAATATTACAAAATTAAAACAATTAAAAATGTAATTGTTTAAATATAAGGAAAACGCATTTCAACGAATTAATTACTTATTAGAACAAATACAGTTTAAAGGTTTGTTCCATAGAAATGTAAAAGATATCGTGAAAAATATTGTAATTTTATGATGAAAATGAAAAAGGTTATATTTGCAAAATAATTTGTTTTAATATTATGACTTTATTTCACTTTAGAAGAATGGAACAAGACCCTTAATTAACAGTACACTTTTTTAGGCTTTGTAAAAAACTAGGCATTTTATAGTTGATTACCATTAGTATATTTGGATATCATGTAAATTAAAAGAGAAATATTTATGAATAACATAATTTCAAAATAGTCTCGAATTATAGGTTCAATATTTGATAGTTTTAGAAATACGTACAGCAATTCGAATTTATATCATATTACTATTACTAAATTTAATACTTATTATATTATTACCTGTAATAAAATGAGTATATAATTTTGTCAATTATAGTAAACAAATATATATAAATATTAATTTTTCAGTATCTATCAGTGATAATTACAATTTGATTAACCAATCTATTTCATACAAAATTATATTATTTGCATAATCCGTTAAGGGCAAAATTCGTATATCCATATTTTCAACAACAAAAACAATTTCTTAAACTAAAAATTGTCTAATGATCTAAAATAATTGTCAGATAAGATATATTAATATGTTTTACTAAACTAATCATAATATTACATGAACGAATTCAAATCACATAAGTTGTATAGAAAATACATATCTGTATTATTTGTTTAATCTATTATATCTGCTTAAACAGTAAGTCCAGGTATTAGAACTATTAAATAGCTATCAAGAAGATCTACAATAGAGCATTAAATATAATAAATAATTATTTCATCAAGACAATTGAACATTTATGGTTAATGGTTCGAAAGTTCACATAAAAACTAGTTTTATAGACATATTTGCACTGGAGTTAAAGAAATAACGACATGTAAGAAATATAAATCATATTCCTTTAAAAGTTATACAGGAATGTTTCAAATATATATTTTGAGTTTCACATTTACTGAAGTTAAAAAATTATTCAAAATAAAATTGTAAAAATTAATAACCAAAAATATATATTACGATTTTTATAAGTATATAATAAATTAATAATTTTAAAATGAGAAGGATAGCATATAACAATTTTTATAGGATAACAAAACTTGATATTTTCGTTAACTATGGAAACATAAATACTTACAAATGGTGTTCAAAAATAGGGACATTGGGTCAGGTTAAATTACTTTGTAGGTGGTGAGAAACTTTTCATAAATCAATTCAGTAATGGCAATCAAACAATATTGATCGTTACGGTGATTATAATTGAGGTTAAAAGTTGGAAACAACTCCAAGTACATATATAATGAAAGGTAAAATAATAATAATAGAAACAAATTTTTGAAATATCAACCAGATAAACAAGTACGTAGGTACTAAAATCTAGACAGACTAAGTGTCAATCAGGATGTATTATCAAATCGACATTTTTAATAAATTTCAATAAAAAACCAAGAAGCGTTGTGGGAGCATTTTTGCTGTTATGCAATTCAAGCCCAATGTTCCTTCAATAGAGCCTTGTTATTAATCGATAGAAATAATAAAGCGTAGCAAATCTTGAAAAATTAGCAAATTCACTGTTAAATCATATTTTCTTTGACATTTTTTAGAATATTATAACTATAGGTGTAAACAGTTATTGTTGATTATTAACAATGCAATTAGTTAGCTACATCTTTTGAAGAACCCCGGTTTAATGAAACAAACTATTTACTATCCAGAATTTAAAAAAAAATACTTACAAGAAACTATTATTATTTCAAAGTCACGAAAGAATAATAGTGATTAATAATATTAAAACACTTCCAAATCTCAGGCTTAGATTTCTTCAATTTATAATACCTGCTGCAATTCCACAGAAACAGTAAACTATTATTGCTTAGAAAACAGTATTCCATAACAAATAACTCGGTCGTAACAGCGAAGTTCTTCACCAAAAGTATGAAATAAATACTATAATACAATCAAACATTGTCAAGGTAAAAGTCCAGGAATCAATCGAGAATTCTTGAATAGCGAGGAGAGGGCTATCTAATATTATAATATGTATATTAAGTGTAAAAAACTTACGCTGAATGATAGCTTCGACTCCTATACCAATCGAATCGCTTCGTGTAAACGGAATTCGAAGAGACCGCTTAACTGATAATAATCAACAGCAATTGAGGATGTACACACACACAGACAACAAACCAGGATGAGATGCACAGTTATAGTACACCACAATATTATACAACTATGCATATAGAAACTGTGTAGAACGAGTTGTAAACGTTAAAAGAAGTACAATCAACAGAGCTAACTATAGAACGAATTGAGTAAATATTGATCTGTGAAAAGTATGGTAAAAGTAGTGGCAACAAGAGCCAGCCATAGGATTATATATTAGTGGCAAAGGCAATACAGTGACAATGCAAAGACAATGCAGCTATAGTAGATATGACATAGTATATTATACAGTATATTAATACAATAAGTAACTTTAAAGCTGGGTGGCGGGGATTCAAATCGATTAACAATATAACTTGATGCTCTGTTATTCACTAAATTTTAAATTAAACTGTTTATTTATAAAAATGATCTGCTTAATCTAGATATTTTGACAGCTAATTTTTTTATAACTTATTAAATTATTTATTTATTTATGGTTAAACATATTTTAATTTAGTGAAAAAATGATGCTAAAAATGAATTATTAATTGAATTATTATGATATAAGTAGTAAAATTACAACATTCCACGATACTATAATATAGTGTTTAATACATATATTTCTTCAGAAAAATAAGCTGCTTTAAGGGTTAAATGCTACATTGACTAATATATCAGTTAATATGTTAATAATATCCTTTTCTACTGGACGACTATCATAATGTCATAACGGCATTCAATGTGATAAAGAAGAAATTGACTTCCTCCAGGAAATATGTCCCTTTCATAATTTCAATGAAACATAGTAGTTATATTAAGGCAATTAAAATGTGAAACAAAATGAAATCAAAAATAAATATACATTGAAAATAAACGATATAGTTTTCAATAGAGAGTAAATCAGGTTATTAAATTCAAAGTAACTCACCTTGAGTCTTTGGACTATTGATCTTCTCCACAAAAAAGGTGGACCGTCCCTCTGTGAGAGCTTCGCTGGCCTCCATCAAGGGCGATCGATCAAAATTGTCCTCATCACTGTTCGCGCAGGCTACAGGTGGACGTGATAGTGGTCGGAGTATAATGTACGTTGCAGCAAATACTACTCACTACAGGTTTTATTAAAATATGAAGGTGTTTAAGAAACGGTTCATTCTTGCAATAACACCAGGGCTCGAAATTAACGAGCACCCAGTGGCCTGCGGCGGGTTCATTTTAGCTCAGGCGGGTAAACAATCCCTTCGAACTGTCTGATTGGGCGGGTAGTTTCTCACAAACTGGTAAGTGCGTATTTTGAGTAATGGAGAATTATAAATATATTTATGCTTACGATGGTTGTAAATTCTATGCGTCAAGTTGTAATCAGATTCTAGCCTCTAGCAAATAGACCAAGCTTACCAGTTATTTTTGCTATTGGAAAAAGTTTTTATTATTATTTAAGCTATACTCCTATAAATGACCTATTAATTATTGTAGCTCTAATTCAGGCGCACATTTCTATAGTTTCTTATTCCACTAGACTATCCCGAAATTGACTCATACTATAAGTAAATTTATTGTCAAGTACTGGCCCGGTGGGTGGGTGTCTCTAAAAGTTAATTTCGAGTCCTGTAACACACTCTAAAAGAGACAATCATCGCACTTCTATCTCTTTAAGTGTAACATAATATTATAGATCTTATAAGTGATTTGTTTAATAAAGCTTTTATTTTTATTTCTTCAAATTAAGGTATAGTTAAAGTAACGTTATCCAAATTTAAAAAAATATTATTATTATTATAGATCAATCAATTTATTGTTATATATTCGGGTTACTGTCTAGCACGATAAGGTCATATATATGTATATCCTAATACAAAGTTCCTAATAGCTAAATTGTAACGATATTATTTCTCAAAATAACTGAAGCATGTTTTGTATGCCATTACAAGAGTTAGCTAATAACCTTTTATTCTTAAAAGTGTAATAATGTGCGGAAATATTAAAGACATGTGAACACACGTATATATAATACGTATAATAAGTATTTATCAATAATTCTAAAATCAATTAAATAATTAAAAACGAAATTAAATTATTTTTTTCTGATTAATTAAAAGACAAAATAGCAAGTCAGAAATGCCTGTCAACTAAGTTAAACAAATAATGACTGAAAACAGTTAAATTGACTTATTCAGAGCAGATACCATTAAGGGTTAATATTAATTTAGCTCTACTTCATAAAGAAAAGATTAGTTTTAATATAAAATGCTAATTAAAGAAATGTATAATTATGACACGTAAAAAATGTATAGAGTAAAAACAAAGAAATGGATACTAGTCAGCCAAAAGAGATACTGCTGATGTAGAAGCAAAATACTAAAACGTAATAAGTCATAAATAGTAAAACTTTGTAAGTGCATCTTAAAGGTGAGCATTTTAAAATTGTAATCAATTGAATATTATCAAAAACGTTATATCGAAGATGTTACATATACAATATAATATGATTATGTAAAATACGTATAAAACTGTTAAGAATCAAATACTAATCAAATAATTAATTTGTTAAGTAAACTAATCAAAAGTAATTAACACAAAACTAGAGTGAAAGTTTACCTTTTGGAACTGGACTTCGTTGAATTACTGTAAAACAGTATTGTTCTAATGTTATTAATCAAACTTATGGGGATAATATCAGCAAAATAACGCTAAGAAGAACACCACTATAAAACACACATTTATGGATAATAATTATTACGCAAATAATGTTATTATATACAAGTTAAGTTTGTATGTAAAATAAAACGTCATTAATTGTATATTAATATATATGTAGACTGTGTAAGAGTATCAAATTTAAATGTGGTGTACACATAAAATATTTCAAATATAGCAAATATATATACATATTAATGTAATGAAATATACAGAAGAACTAAGAAAAATGTACTGATTATTTCTTTAGAAACAACATTGCCCTTGATACAAAACAAAGCTCTCCATAAAAATGTGTACAGAAAAATATTTCATGTAAAATATAGCATAATGTTGATTAATACAGTTCAAATAAATAAATAATTTACTTAATTATTATTTCATTTTAAAATATGGATACAAATCTAAATGAAAAACGAAAAAATATCAAAAGTGATAAATAATAACGAAATACAGAACAATTAAAATAAACAAAAACTAGACTTCATGTATCACCTTTTTTATCGACCGCAATTTGCTTGAGCCAGGCTGGTTCAGTTTCAGCGTCGGACTCTTCTGTCAGCTGATTTATCTGCGATATCCTCGAGTCACTCAACTACATTAAACAGAAGAGACACGGTCATCTCTTTATAAACAGCATTAATACACAAAAACTTGCTCTTGTTAAGTGGTAACCATGTTCTATGTTTTATTTGCAAGGATTCCATGTTATAGATATTATAATCAAATCAAGCTAATAACACTGAAAACAGTGCATATTACACCAACCTCAGAAATGGCGTAGAAAGTGCAATCGTCTTTGAAGAAACCCTCGTCAGATTTATGAATCGGTTGAAGTAGTCGGAGATCCATGAACGTTTGACACAACAGTCGTGCTTGATCTCTGCAAGTGTGCAAATATAAAAATATGAAAACAATACAATATGTAAAGACATAAAATAAATTTACGATAATATTTATTAACAATACATTACAAAGAAAATAATAGAAATAACGACGAAGAAGTCTGAATATACTTACAAGAGTTAAATTAAGTCAAAAAAGTGAATTATTTAAATTGTATTAAACTCCAAAAATTGTACTTAATTAATAAACAAACCAAAATATCCACTATAAAAACACAAATATTGTATTATTTCGAAGATAAAATACAGATTATTAAATCAGTGGAATCTCGATAAAAACAAGTAGCACCGGTTGACTGGAATTTAATACTTTATTAGACTAAATATTTGGTCAAAACCTTTGACAAATTAATGAAATAACAACACTACCTAACTAAGTTGTACACCGCAACTTTTATATTAGTCGTATACGATAATCAAGATTAACTGGGTTAATATGCAAACTATCAAATATGAAAACAGAAAAGCTCTATTATTATTATTTGACCGATAAAGAGAAACTATAACCACAATTATTACAAAATACTAATATCAAGGTGACCTAAAATGTAAAAGTAATAAACTATAGACTATAATAAGGTGCTGTATTCCCATTTTAAGAATCAATCGATAACACGTGTATCTCACCGCCCATCCACCTTGCCCTGTGTGAGAATCCAGGCGACCAGGCGACTGCCAACTACACAACGCTTATAGAGGCGCAACCCGCTCCGAATGTGACTCAAAGTAACGCCCTTTTCGGGGTGCACCACATCCATCCAGATTCCCCGCATCTGATCCGTCGTCAGTTGGTCCAGCTCCCAAGAGGCCACCATAGCCGAAGACCGATCCCGGCCCGCTGCCTCGATCCGTCGGTCCAGAGAACCACAGCCGCCCATCGAGTCACAGACTCTCTCGGAAGTCCCCCCCAGAGAGGCCGAGGAGATGGGGAAGAGCGAGGTCAGCCGGGGGGAAGCCACACTGTTGGGGTCCTCGAAAGCAAACCTCGCTTCATTTGCCAAGTCCGGATAGCTGCTCCCTCGGCGAATACGCAGGCTCGAGGACTCACAGATGCCACCCTCCTTCAACGGTGATTGGTCGAGACTGTTTGACGAGGACGCAGCTGCCAGTTGTAGATCAATGAGAAGTGAGGATCGGACCGTGTCGAAGCTGGTAATCTCGCCAGCACCGCTTGCTGCGGCCATAGAAATACTGCCTCCGGGGCCGCCACCACCACCGCCGCTGGCGCCGCCACTTCCACCTGTATCCCCACCGCTACCACCAGGGCCGGAAATGCGCGGGCAGTCCTCAGGACGGAGAGTAGAACGAGACACGCCGGAGGGACCTGTGACTGCCACCTGGGCGCAGCGGAGCACGGTGGCGGCACAGTAGGCGCAGGCACGCTGGGGACCAATCTCACCCAGTAGTTTACCCGG
>JAYRBW010061753.1:0-30592 GCA_036023295.1 Invenusta paracnida | reverse complement strand
TAAATTTCTTTAAATGTAATTTCACAACATTTCGAAAAATGCAGATAGGATAGTTTTGATAAATTACAGCGATATCATCAGTGTTAAAGTACTATCATATTATTTTGTTATTTCTTTTTACTCTGATATATGTTTCAGTCACTTGATGCTCAAGCTCAAGTTCTCCATGTTATGAAGCACAATCGTGGTTTAGATACTCTACTCTTAGATGGTTGCGGTCTCAAAAGGTTAGTCTTGTAATCAATCCTAGGTGTCAGGTATTTTTGAGTACTCAATGATTAAGATATTTTTAAATAGTGTAATGTGTGCGCATTGGTTCTTGCACCAGTATAGTTGAGTTTTTTCTAAATGTAGTGAAGTGTCATTATTTTGTCATTCGGTTGAATGAATTTGTTTTAATTACCGACATTTAAACATTGAATTCAATGGACAATGAGTAAATATTACGTCGCCACCTTATTTCCTCCAGTAAAAAATTAGCTACCTCTTTATTTATCCTATATATTTGATTGAAGTTATTTACTTTGCGTTTTGGAAAGTTATTTCCACCACAATTTACTTGTTACATATATTAAAAGAGATACTAAAATTACAAAAGTCACTATTAACATTAACAAAGATAAACGTGGTACAGAACCTCATATTCCCAAACTGCTCTCTCTAATCATAAGTGGGTTGTGGTGTATCTCAACTTTACATGAAATTAAGGAGCATACCTATTCAATTTTTTATCTTTTAAAGATATCTTAATGTTAAGGCGCGGTTTAAGCTAAAACGCCGTATCTGCATATTTCAAAGTCGAGAAAATGACTATTTGTGTTTATTTTCTCAATAAGGAACTGAATATTTATTTTTATCCAATTACTAATATTTCCGTAGTGTTGTAGTTTTCCCTTTGTCGATTAGGTCTGTCACAGGACTATATCACTTGGGGAGAAGCACCTCTAGTAACTAAATTAGTTACCACTTGTATGCAACTAATTACAACTTGTATCATATATTGACAGTGTTGATTCTTACTATCACAAGAGTTCACTGTATTAGACATTTTCATGCCTCCCATCCAACCGCAGTGATTTCTGCCACCGTCTGGGCCAGGTAGTGACAAAGGAAAACCGCATCATGCGCCTGGATCTGGGAAACAATCCTGGTCTGGGTGACACTGGTGCCAGTCATCTCTGCGGCATGCTCACAAAGTTGAACCGATCCTTGACATCGCTTCGGTTGGCGGGATGTGGTCTTTCGGCACGCTCTGTCAACTACATTGCCGATGCTCTACTGGCTGCGACATCAGCGGGAGAGGCTAAGTTGCAGAGACTGGATCTCTCGCAAAACCTACTCAAGGGCGAGGACCTTCAGGTTCCATGATATATTTTTCTGTATATCTTCAGGAGTATAATTACGAATTGTCGCACACAATTAAAAATTTGTTTTTAACTGAACAATATTAAGTCCTTAGATAAATTAGTTCGCTATATTCAATTGTTTCTAGGTGCTTTCTCCACAAAAAATAATGTAATGAGTAAGGTGGTATTGTATATCCAGACTTACAATAAATGATATTTACAACGTCTTCGGATACTGCAGAAATTTGAAACTATCATCTTATGACTTTTAAAATATACTTATTTATTTATTGAGATAGTTGCATCTTCGGGTGTGTGGAAACTATAGATGGTAATATTTCCAATAGCTAATATTGATACGATTACTACTAGCAAACTTTATTTCATTTGGGTATGCCTAGTTAACGAGAAATATGCTTGACGTATCAATCCTGTGACTCCCACATTCAATATAATTTGCTAATATTATATCTAAGTATCTTTGGGTGAACCGGAAGTCGTAAGACGATAATTTAAAGTGAAACTTGTAGTTTCCGTAGAAGTTTTAATATTATTAATTAATTATAAATTTATGTCCATCTTAATAAATTCCATCTCTATACTTATGTTACTAGTATTTATTAATTCAGTAAATTCAAAGAATGATTATTGTGTGTGATTCTTAGTGTAGAGGAGAAAATCGTTTATGTATTTGTAACACGATATTTTGATACAATTTTATTATTTTAGCATATTTTAACTGCTACTTGCTGTGACACCTGTGAATACAATTAAATTTTAACAAAGATGATTATCATAAACACTTATTTGGGGAAATGTGTGAAAATCTCACCAATAATAGACAAGAAAAAATTGACTAACTAGTTCATTGGTGTAGAGAATGATATTGTATTATTCGATTCACTTTATGTATGGCGTAACATTTGTTATGCTGGCGTGTTCATGACTTCTATTTACTTAATAATGTCGCTTTCTGTCAGTGTCGAATTTACTTAATTGTTAAATATGTAATCAATATTTATAACAAACACAATGCAATGTACGAGACATACTATACGATAGAACATTAGAATAACACAAGACGACTTGGTAGACACAACAAATAGATTAACAGTGGTCAAGAACTTTGTGTAGTTAATGTAATAACTTGGATCATGCTCTTGTTTTTTTATATCTTTATCCTACAATAAAACTTAGGTTTAGGATTAATATCGAAAAAGGAGGGTAAATTATGTATTATGAAAAAGTCTTAAATAATTTTATTGGAGTAGTTTTTGATATAATGGCATGATACTTTTTTAAATGAATACAACCTATAATGTTAAAACAAAAATACTTTGTTGTAAATAGATAATGTCGTCATTATCTTTGTATACTGGAGGTCAACTTGACGTTGTTTGCAAGCTTTTTGTTTCATAGTTCCGGTCAAAATGACAGTATAATAATAATTTATGATTTGTATCCTGATCATAAAAGGCACTGCTATTATTATCTTAGTACAATAATAGCTTGTAGAGCTTATAATTACATAAGACAAATGACAGCGTTACTCCATAGGGGCATACTAATTGTCTTATTATTTTATTCTTATAAATAGAATGATACTTCTTTAGATGAATTGAATCATCAAAAAATATTTAGTAGGTTTTAATTGTATGGAAAGCCTCAAACCCCCATAACACTTACATATTATACTTACTGAAACTTTAATAAACCTTAAATATAGCTGTTAAATTAGCGTTCACTGTACCAGTTGGTTTTGTTACATTCCTTAGCCGGTGTTCCTAATGGTGACTATACTATTATAAAGATGTAGGTGTCTATTTTTTTAGTAACTGGACAACTAATGAGTGGTATGATCGCATAATATTCAATTCTTTTACGCTTAGTTAATTTTTTCTATCAGGATGCTGCAAATTTCAGTTCATAAAATCTTTTAAAGTAATTTATCTTACTATCTACTACAAGAGAACTTTCTCTTGCACTACTCTCTCTCTCTTATACTATTATTATATATTATTCAGCAGTTACAAGTATAACATTAATTTTGGAATGATTCATTTTCTGATCTCACCTTTAACAATTTTTTTATAATTAAAAAAATTTAACAACTTTTACGTCCTATTTTATTAACAGTTGTATCTGAAAATTATAAGGTACAGTTAATAGTCACTTGAAAATATATGTGCAAAATTAATTAACGAAGCAAGTGGAGAAGTAGTGTGAAGAAGAAGAAGAATTAACGAATAATATCAAGGATGAATTTAAGTTCTTTCTAAAGGTTCATAATAAATTTAAATTATTAATATTTTCTATAGTAAAATTTAAGTAACGTCTTTATTTTAATCTTGGTTGCCGAAAGCTCGGAGATTGAAACTATTTCTATATTTTTGCTGTTGTTTCAATTTTACTGGAAAGATTTTTAAAACAATGGACTAGTGTTCTTCAAACTAAAATTTAATGTTTTCCACTTGTTTAATTAAGGTCGTGATAATAGCTATGAGTCAATCAAGAACGTTTTTACATTATTATATGAAGCATGTGTAGAAGATTGATTAGTATTAATTGTAAATAGTTTTCCTTATTTTACAAAGCCTAGTTTTTTTGTGAATCTAAACACGTATTCTCTTTAAAATTGATATTGCACAGCACGTTGTCGACATTTATGATTTCGTATAGTACATTGGATATTACTTTTAATTATTTACTCTTTACATACCAATATTACTCGAATTCTGTTGTCATGACTAAGTCAATATTCGTAAGTATGTATATAATTATTATGTACCCAAGTCTTGAGGAGTCAGTCTGATTTTCATTCGACTTTCCATGTAATTGTACATAGCTGGAAACCATATCTGTAGGTACATTTGTCTGAAACTTAATCCTCATCCTGGTTATTACGTGTAATATGGTTATACTCGGATAGTTAAGTAACTCAGTGATCGACTGGAACGATTACTTCATCCCTTATGTAATTGTTTGGTGCACCAAACGTTATTATATTAGTGTGCATGCATGTATTATAATACAATCCATCTGTATCCATTCACTGAATTATGAATTGAACTATATTTCTGTAGAGTATGTCTTAAATAAAAGCAATCAACAATACATTTTAGTTGACAACGCGCTTCGAGACAAGCATTTCCCCTCTTCAGGTGCAGTAAATATGAAATTAGAGTGTAATAATGCTTAATAGTCTAAAATAATAAATTGAACAAGAAAAACGAAAATTTAAAAAATACACGGCGAGTTAAATTGCACGACGCCTACATTGCATGACATTAACAAACATGACTAATAAACACACGATTGGGAGAGTATTTTAATAAGAATATTATAGAAGCAATTTTGAAACATTTAATAAGGATCGTTATTCTTAGAGAAGAAGAAACTTTATTTTTCTTATTTAAATCTTTCAAAATTCTTGTACCTGAAAATAGGACATTTTTGACTCAAAATTATGATTTGACTCACTCATTGTGATTTAAAATAAAATAAAATATATTTAAATAGAATAATTTTTTATTCCTTTTATTTTTTTATCAATTATATTTGTTAACCTTTCTAACTTATTATGTTGCAACGTTTTTATATAGAATTTAAAAAATTCCATTAACTTTTATATTGATTTATTAGTTAATGAGGTGCTATTATGATATAATAGTAGTAATGCTTTTATATTGTTCAATTTGGCGATTATTCTGTTTACATTTTCAATAATTAATTATGAGCTGTAGCAGCGAGAAATAAAGAGGGCGTTAATTTAAAGTACGTTAAATTCAGTATTCGTTATTTTAATAAGAAATCACGAATTTGTATAGAAGATTAATTATTTTGTATATCTAATACTACCTTATGACCATTTTTATCTATTATACAGCGCAGTTGGAAAGTATTGTCTCTTATTTAGGCGTTGTGAAAATTTCCATCATAAAATTAGTTAAATGAGACACTAAAATCTTAACAGCAGGTACATACATATTTAAACTTAACAGGCGAGTAAAACCATAGATATCGAATAGTAATTATTAATCTTATATCAAAGGCAGAGAATAAAATAAGTCAATATCTTTGAGTAGAACAATAAGCAGGTAGCAATACAATTAGGCAATCAGATAAATAAATAAAGCATGTAAGACGTATATAAATGCTCCAAACTGCAAACATCAATATAGACAGTGCAAATATAATTTGCTTTCACTAAATGTTATAGTACCACTTTTGTCAAACGACTAAATACTTTAAAATAAAGTTTTCAATGTTGTTTAATTTAAAGTCTCAATGCTAACTTTACTATTTTCGTATGTAACACCTGTTCTAAAAGAAAACGTTTATTTGATTGGAATTAATAATGGTAGAGGTGGGGCAACTTTTGTACACTATAGTGTAGTTATTCATTTAGGTGTGTAAAGTACTTATTTATCTTTTCATGACATCTTGTTCTAGTCTTTCTACAACTATCTGGCCAAACCGAATTCTCTGCTTCACTTAAACCTTGGACACTGTGACTTGGTCATTGATTCGGTAAGTTAGATGCAATACTGTCAACTTACATATTAAAATAATATAATTAATGGTGATCTCTATAATATCTATATGTAATTTTTACAGTTTTTTTACCATAAACTATACTTCGGTAAATACGTTTCATAAATCATAATGCGTTTAACTTATCTAGATATAACAATAGTTGTAAATCACCAAAAAATAAATATAGTTTAGATAAAAATGGAAACGTTACACAATTTCTTTCAAATTTTTTTCTAGCATATTCTTTTACCTACGATGTACAATACATTGGTTTGTATTTTTGACTACAATCCACGCAAGTTAAAACATGTTGATTCGCGTTTTGTACAACTATGTTGTATATATCGCGATATATCTATGTATATAATTATACAGCTGATTTAATTACACCATCATCATGGCCTTTAAGCTCTCTGGGATTGCTATACAAATTATTACTGATAGTACATGTTAGATGTTAATAAAGAAAATTAGTAAATATTGTGATCTACTGAAGAAACCTGCCATGATTGAAACAGCTCTGTTTAATTAGTAGTATGCTAATTAATCTGCTTTTGTCAAAGCTTAATCAAGCTTTAAACCTTGTTTATCTCAATTCCCTCCGTCCGGACTCATTTCCAGCTATCCGCTAGTCTGACCCGTGGCTGCGTCCAAAATCTGGTCGTCCTCGACCTTTCCTACAACAATCAATTCACTTCCTCCTCCAACATTTCCGCCACCTGGTCAAAGGTCTTTGCCCACTCCCTCTCCCTCCGAGAAATAATTCTCTCCCACTGCCGTCTCCCAGCTCGGGCTTTGGACGGTCTTCTGTCAGGACTGGCAGATAACACGAGCCTCACCGCCATCACTCTGGACATCAGCGCCAATGATCTACGAGGTTCTGGAGCTGACACGATTGCTAAGCATGCTAAATCTATTGACTGTGTCAACAGTCTTGATATTTCAGAAAATGGTTAGTTTTGCACCCTAATGTCATGTTTTCTTATACTTTTGGATAAATTTAATATTTTCCCACTAATTTTTATTTAACGTGTTTATTTTATAATAATTTTTAAATTCATACAATTTATTTTATATTTTTATTCTGCTACTGATTTATATTTGAGTAGTATAATTATACATTGCTATTAATATTAATACATTGTGTATTGATTTATTTGAAAAATAATATTTTAGAATAGTAGTTTGTATCGTTTAATTGTACTAATATATTAACATTGTGCTTTTGTTTATAAGTGACTACTATCAATTAAGCTATAATAAATTTTATTTTTCGTTTTATTTTTGTGCAAAAAAAAGTAATTTTATTGTGATATAATTCCTCTTTTATAGTGTGATTTTATAATTTCATGTTTCAGATTTTGGATACGATCTCATTAAAATATTTTCTGCTCTTAGTGAAAACCTGAAACTGCAACACCTTACAATCGGTCAAAATTTTTCAGGGATGAAGTCTAAGTATGTACACTCCAGTAGTACATTTTATAAGCCTTTGTCATTTTTTTCTTTTTTATTATTGAATATTATTTATAACATAATATAGCCTTTTCTACTGATATATAAAATAGATTTGTGTATACTTTCTGCAGATGTCTTTTTTTGAAGGTAACGAAAAATCTATTTATTGCACTATTTATTGCTCGTGAAATAAAGGACGTCATTCCATGAAAATGATATACTTTTTTCAGCGTTGCAGTTTGATAATAGTATTAATCATTTGTTGGTTATTAATAATCGTTTGGCTTTTTAGAAAAGTAGTTTGTTTATTGACTTGTCTGTTTGTTTTTCAAAGTTTTAAAAAATAGTATTACATTTACTGCATATTATTATATCAGTTAGTATTTAGTATTCTGAAAAGCATGTCATAAAGTGAAATTTTTGTTGCACGATAAAAATAACTTCTATTGAGTCGAATGCTTATTTACATTTTATACCAACCTTGTAAGTTAATATTTATTATATTTTCAGACAAATTATTGAAGTTTTGGAACAGCTGTGTAATCTGATTTCGATAGAATCTTCAGTAAGTTGGTTGAACGGCCTAATTTTGATGTTACTATAGCTGTTTTGTACAAGTAGATATACATGTTCTATTGTTGTTTTATTGGATATTTTATTGTAATCATTGTATTCTTCCTTGCTAACAAATAATTATTACCTTCAAACAATTTCCAGTATCTCCTAAACCCTAACAGAATCGATTTCGTTTAAAAATGTTAACGTTTAGTCTAGATCGGTAGTTAGTTGAAGAATACGTTTAGAAAAGGTCTTCCTCATAGATACAAATAATGTGGGCGTTACCATGGAAAATATTGTTATTTAATGGAATGAACCCTTCTTCAATCATTTTCAGTTAAATATAAAAAGAATATCGCCGAGTTTATATATTTAGTTTATAATGCTTCTAAACGAATAAATCTCTGAGAATGTTCATTTCATTATCTCTACGATATATTTATGGCTTTATTTTAGACATAACGTCATGCTTTAAGTTTTAATTTTCTGGCGATGTGTATATTTTGCATGACCCACTACTAATTTGTCGCTTTTGGAGTTATTATTTTTCTATGATGTTGTATTTCATTACTTGTGTACAGAATCTGGAATCACTGTCTCTGGCGGATGCCAAACTTAAGACTGACATCACAATTGTAATCAACGAGCTGGCAAACAACACAAGTCTTCGACGCCTCGATATATCAGGAAATGCAATGGGGGACCAGGGAGCACGGCCATTGGCCCGTGTTCTATGTATCAATGACCATCTCGAAGAGTTATCGATAGACAGAAATGGCTTGTCACTGAGAGCGCTAGAGGAGTTGGCAACCTCTCTTGCTCACAATTATACGATCCGCAGTTTCCAGATTCCCGTAGTCGACCTAGCGCCGCATATGGCCAGGAATGGAGAGCGTGCATCCGCCCTGTTGACTTCCGTGAGTACTGATTGGTTCATTTATTTTGTTTTACCTAAAATTATTATACAAATATTTTGACAGTTTTATGGTGATGTAAAACATACTAATAAACCTATATAAATAATAAATAATTTCCAGAGTAATTGACAACTTGACTGATCATAAAGCAATGTAACAGCCCTATTACATTTTGTGCTTTCGCCATTATTAGTTACATTTACAAAATTGATGAAAATACATATGTATATTATAATAACTTTCATCTCTTTATTCATAGAATCTTTAATTTATTTTATAATATACATTTTTATCTTACTATATTTCTTTAATAGACATTCTCCATTGCCTTATATTTAGGTTCAAAGTACATTTTAAAATTTATTATTTTGTGTATGTCTTCTATTTTCTTTAGTTTTGTTACCACTGGGTGAGTTAAAATTAGATGATAGATAAAAAACATACGTTTACATTGTTAATATCAACATATAAAAACTTTTGTCTCCAATGATTGCAAGTATTGGTTAATCATCTATATTACACAATCATTTTAAAGAAGTATTTAATGTTCTGTATAACAATGTTTTGTTTTCCATTGTCAGTTTTTTAATCTCATAAGAAATAATAAAAGATATGAGTGAAACTCATTGACAAATATCCAGATATTTTTTAAACCATTGGATCGAACTAAATTCTATAGAGACTACCGAACCATACATACCTAGAGTATCAGTCTCGGTAACATAAGGCAAAAGCTATGTCTTATTTATTTCATTCACAGGAAAAATTCCCTTTTAGTCGCCTAAAACTCACCATATCAGGGAATTTCAGGGAGCTATGTAAAATATCTTCATTGCTGCAATGTCCAAAAACGTTAAATTTATGATTTCAATGTCTCGAATAAATATGCATGGATTTAAAAAGGTGTATTTTGGCTAGAATTTGATTTGATTTGAAAAAAAATCAAATTATCATAAATGGTGCCTGTGCCATCGAATCGATTGAGACCATATTAATAGTTACATATTTATGAATGGCGTAAAGCAATTTCAGTTTTAATAGTTCGCCGATATATATACATTATAATAAAGATAAATTGTTTCATATAAATCTTTAAACATATTTATATATTTACTATGTATGTACATATTTGATATGTTTAAAGTTATCTCACTTTATTAGAAGTGCTTACTTTTGATATTTATATTTTTAAAGGTTTATATTTGGCCTGCTACTCAAAAATAAAAGTTTGCTATTATTCATTGCTAAAATGAATGCATGATACAATAAAAAGCCTACATTTTGTCATAGATTTGTTCATTTTTAATGCATGGATTATATAGTGTATTTTATATATTGAACTATTTATTTTCGAGGTGTATCTTCATTGGTTTGGCTAACTAAAACACCAAATAGCCTATAATCATGATAAAGAGAATTATTCTTTTGCATATCGCTTTCTGATTAATTGTGTAATTGATCGACTATTTTGGGATATATATTATGGTCGAATCTTGGTGGCTATTGTAGTGTGTTTAATAGAATGCATACGACTATATTACTTAGGCACTTTGTATTATAATGATATTATTATTATGGCATTTTAATAATTTAGTTTAATTTTAGTTCTAAATAACGCAATATTATCCATAATGTAGTGCTTTTAAATTTATATAGCAGTGCAGTACACTTACTTTCTGATAACTTTACTCGTTTATCATTACCTGTCCGTAATAAGTTAAAGTTTTTTTCATTGAAGATATGTTATTTATGAATATTTATCTGTTATACTACATTAATACTACCATTTTGTTACTATTTTAATAACATTTTAGCATTTGCTGACTTTGTACATTATATTTCTTGATAGCTTTAATACCTTTTACTCTATAGAATGGTGTCTCTCTCCATTTGTATCAACGAAGAATGACTTAAAATTGTTCAAGAAATGTATCTTCATTTCATCTAGCGTTCAGCGATACACAAATAAAATTTTATTAATAGTTGATACATTGAAATTTAACTTTGTTTCCATGGATCCTAAATATTAAATAATTAAAACGTCACATTTGTTGATTCATTGATATTTTATTCATTAAAACTGCGCATGTACACTATAGTAAAGCTGCGAAGTTATAATACATCATCATAATAATTATCATCGTTTTAATTTCTGAAATCAAATCTTTTTATTGTTTTTATTGTAACTGCTCTTTTAAAATTTGGATGTTAAACCGTATTTAGATTCAAATAATACCGACAGTTATGATTTTAAATATATTTGTTCCAGTTAATATGGTAACGCTATCAACCTATAATATTAATTTATGTGTTCTGATTCATTTAAGTTTGTAGTTGAAAGTATTTCCGACTTAACTGTTCACATTATTTAATCTTTCAGGTTGATAAGCACATTCAGAAGAATCTTGGACCCAAGAAGTTTTCAGCTGAAAAAGCATTCAATCTGGCCCAAGGATTTCAACGTAATTCCAGTCAACAGGTACCTACACTAAGTCTTGTAACTTCAACAATAAAAGCAAAGAGGTCTATTTGCTTGTTTATATTGTTTTATGACACCATCAATAATAAGGTCAACTAGGCAAATCTTTAAATGTATGCTTGACTTTTTTATAAATGGTGTTATAACGGTATTTATATTAAATAACAAAATTTAGTATGGTCTTGTCGGCTTCAACTTAAACCATTATTATAATCAGCTCCGGTTATTTGTAATGTTTAGCTCAAATACTGCACTCGTTTTTAATTTCTCATATCCACCTTAGTTTTGACTTTGGAAAGTAAGCTTTAATTCTATTCTATCGTGATTTTGTGCCTAGTTATGCTTTTGTACCCTAATTTGATACCATATTTTTACCTTGCTGTATTTGACCTTGGTTTTATTAAAATGTATTTTTTATTCCAAATAACATTGTCATTGATTTGGTCTATATGACCTTTACACATATAATGTATATAACTGAGATTCTTTATTCTTAACTTATATGACTCTTTAGGACCTTACTTTTTTGTCCTACTACATTGGTTTTGTTTTATAGCTATGAGTCTACATTTACCTCAATTTGACCCTGGATGACCTTAATTTTAACCTATAGTAAAATAATCCCGTATTAGAAAATGTAGTATCAAGAAAACAGTTCATCCTTAATATTGTAAAGTAGACTTACATTTTACTTTTTTATTGATTAATTGGATTTTTTTTTGTGATATGTTCAGTAACTATATAACCTGTTTTAGTTTTCTATAGTTTTCTCTGAATATGAGTGATCTTAATTTGGACTTTATTGCCCTGCTCTTACTACCTTTCTCATTTTAACTTTGACCCCCCCCCCTCCCCCCTAATACACCCTCGTGCAGTGGCTAGACCAGCTGGTAGTAACTGTGGAAAAGTACTGCACCCGGCTTGAGGGCACTGTGTCTGGTGCCTCTGTAACCCCGCCTGACCCCGCCTCCTCTTCCGCTGTCATGGAGATGGTTCGTGAGGCCAGGAGAGTATTGGCGGATGCCCGGTCATCAAGGAACCTGCTCGTTAAACTTCAATCCAGTGTTCTCTCCACTACTACAAGCGGGGGTGGGGGAGAGACACTGCAGAGAAAGCTGGGAGTGTTCGCTAAGGATCTACAGGTTGGTTGAGTACTGAGAAGAGTCCTAATTCATCCAAGATTAAATTATATTAAATAATGAATATGTAGACGTAGTATAATCGACATATTATAGTGTAATTAATTAATGATTAATTGATTGATTTTGCTACTGTAATAGTGATTACAGATTACTGTAAATAAAGTGCTTTTCCTAGTGGGATTGCTGTCTGAATTGCCTTTATAGGAGATTAGGTAACAGCAAATACATTAGTAGCCTTGAATGAAGATTTGCATCATTTTCTTATTCTATAAACTCATTTTGTATTGATAAGCTGATATTGGCCTGATCACTGGCATGACATTTTTATGATATATGTTTACCATTGCTGTAGCCTCAATGTTCCTAGGGTTTGTACCATTGCAGTCTAGAAACTGAAAACAACGAAATTGCAAACAACTTAGCCAAAAAGAAACTAAACGATACCAACAACACCTTCCAATGGAAAGCTGTCGTCGACGCGACAAACCGATTCACCGTCAAGTTGTTGACTCAGTCATGACCAGAAACGTATTTTAAGAAGTAACTAAGACAGACTACCAGGAACCGTAACCAATACCACAAAGACTATCACCATCCACCAGCTCAGAGCGAGCTATACCCCGATGAGTGTACATTACCTATACTCAGAATAGGAAAAACTCTTACTGCTACATAAAGGCAGTACAGCGTTCAAGAATGCATCGCTGCATTATATGAGTTCTGCCAAGTAAAGGCTGATACACTGGAACGCTTATTACTAATTATGTTAAGTGTCCAGTATTTGCAACATATATGGGCTAGAACATCGGCCCTTTCGCTGACACACGACCTAAAGAACGTTGATTTCATTAAATTTGCAAGAGAATACGAAAGAAAAGGTAAAACATGGTCACTAGTATTATATAGATTCTCGGATAGCATTGTACACACAGCAACAAAGAGCCGAATAGGTAACGAGGTTGGTTTCGGACTTGGTGGCCCCAAGTTCGAATCCCCACCATGCCACTTGTTAAAGATATTTACTGAACAGGGGTTCCAAAGTATTCACTTTAAAATTGGGACAAGCAACCTACTGCCTCATAAGTTGCTAAGTATCTCGTGAGAGTAGGACTTAGCATACAATTACGGTTATTACCTTGAAGATTTGACGTTTTAGTTTAAATATATTGTGTTTAATATAATTTGTTTAACTGATAATACCGGATCTAATATAATATAATACTATACTATATTATAATACAAGTTACTAGTTAGGTACTAAAAGAAATTTTTACTTTGGAGTTACGCATTATTATCTGTTATTAGTTTTCATTAATATATTAGTTTTCTCATAATACGTTATCTTTACATTATCTTCTTGTTTTACCCCTTCCTTCTCTCGTCGTCGGGAACCAACCAACCAACCAACCAACCAATGCACAGAGCGAGATAGACCGCCAGTTGAAGACGATCTTAGAGAGCATAATCACCGTGAGTCGGGACGAGTGTCCCACCATTTGCTCCAAAGAGTCCCTTGCTGAAGAAACCCGTAAAGCAGGAGCACCCCTCCTTCGACTGCCTAGGGACTTCGTAAAGAAGCTCCTCGATCGCTCCCTGGAGAGTGAGATTGCCAGCAAGGTAAACCCATCGTCCAATAATCCTTTAGGCATAATTTGTATAAACTGGATGACTATAATAGGACTCGATAATTAATAATTGTAATACATTAAATATGTAAAGGAATATGCAATTTTGTCATGTGAAAGAATAGTGGTCGTCATAATGCAACAGCGCTATATTGCTTTATTAGGTGTTTTAAATATGACTCTATAATAGGGTTAGCGCGCATAAAAAGCTACATGACCATCAAAATGAGAAAAATACTTTTCAAAAAACCTTATACATTTTTCTCTTGAATACGTTCTGCAGGACCACACGAAAAAGTTATCATTAATTAAAATATATCCTAAAAACCAATAAATTGATATGAAAAAACACTTTTCGGTTATATCTCAGCGAGTTTAAAACGCGAGTTAAAGTCTGCATTGGCTAAAATGAAAGGGAATATTAAAATATTAGTTCTTAATATCATTGCCTTTCTGTTTCTCTGATAACCAAAATGGTAATAATAATTAGCTTTTTTAACTACTAATCCTGGTGACTTAACTTCAAATCCCGTTTGCTTATCTCAGCATAATATTCAGAGTATTTTATGTTCAAAATATAATATACTCGAATAACTTTGGATGAAATTCACAAGTATACTAATTGTGTATACTTCAAATTCTTAGATATAAGATAAGTTAACTTTCAATTCATATATAAATAGTTTCTTTAATATTTAATTTGTTTATTGTGAAAAATTTTAGTGCTCCCCACAATTATAATTTTTGACACTAGGGTAAAATAAGATAAAAGTGCGATCACTCTGTATTTTGTAGCTGGACACTAAAATGGTCTGACTTCTAACCATGACTAAGCGTTTAACAAAGAAACTAACTCAAATATTTTACTTGATCTAAGCATGTGCAGTGTTACTTGTATTTAGGTTATAAAAGAGAAATTTTGTCAGTAAATAACTGAATAACCTAGATATGATAATATGTTATAGGCGACGAATCACTTATGCTTTCTTATTAACATATTGAAAATAGTAGTTTTCTTCATGTTCCTGATCGGATCCTGACAGCTAGTACATGTTATTTAGTAGAATACATCATTATCTTAGATGTAGAGTATGAATTTTGTAATCTATAAGGTGTTCACAGTCTTTATGTTATAAAATTGACTATATATTTGATATTATACAGCTTTTATAATTTATAAGTAAACATTATATACTTAATATAAGTAGGTATATACTTGAGTATATTTCAATTTTTGATTGTTATAGCTTACTGGATACACTCTGAATATTGATTTTAAATATGATCAAAAATATACTCAATAAATTTCTGTGTTAAAGGGCAAACACTTTTCAAATTGCTACAGCTTGCTTACTTACTTAATGACTTAAATAAGTTGTTTATAACTCAAATAACAAAATATACAGTGAATGTCTTGCAAAATCGTAGAAACTTATTTAAAATTCATTATAATCTCTTACGTCATATTTGAAGATCTATAAAAAATCGTAGAATCTTTCAATTCTACAAAATATTAAAAGAATAATAAAAACTCCTTTATATTCTAATAATAATTCTGCAATATGATCTTAAAAAGAATTATTAGTTATTTAGGATAATTAAAAAAAATTATTATCTTATATAATCTTAAAAGAATTCTTATTTTTTGGATAATCCTTAAAAAATTAAGGAAAATTATAAAAAGAATTCCTGAAAATCCAGTAAATTGCAAAAAGAATCATATTATAATATCTTTGATTCCTTACAACAAGTAGACAGTAGATGTGACACGTTTACGGAATCTTCATTTCTTTACCCCCGCTCCCCAATCAGGTGGATGAAGTGAGCCTAAACCTGGCCTCCTCCACCTCAGACATCGTTTTGGACAGTCTGATCAGCCAGCTGGACGAGTCTCTTCAGCGCCTCACCAAGACCTGGAACAGCCTGGTTCGAGCCCAGAAGAGGGCCGAGTCTCAGCGAGCTACACTACTCTCGGTCGATCGTCCCAGCTCACTCCTCAGCAATGACGGATCAATCAACAATGGGGACGTCTCGCCCGTCTCGATGCGTAAGACCGTTATCCACGTAAGTCCATGATAGTCTTGATATGTCGTCATTATTAGGATCAAAATGTTGTATAAAACACTTTAAATAATTTACAAAACAAAACTCTAATTATTCTTTTCACATTTCCGGTTGATAAAATAAATATATTGTCTGTTTTATTTTATAGTTATTTATGCTAAATTTAATTGTTATGTATGTTTCGTTATTAAAAGTTTAATGCATTTAAAGCTTATTGAATTTTACATAATAAGATAAAAACGTGTTGATTTAAAATAAACAGTAACTAAAATTTTAGTACAGTCTAGAAAAAGACAATAAGAGTTAAAAAGTTAAGAGTCAAAAAGTCAAATAAAAAATTGTGTATACTTATAGGTATACATTAAATAAGTTCACTCAAAAATAACAGTTGCGATCGATAATACTTCTCATTAAACAGTTACGTAATCTTATGTAGAGTTTTCTTCAATTTTTTAAATTTAATTGAGTTTAATTTACATAGTTATCAAACATCCCGTTATATCAATGTAACTGTTAAAAATGGTAAAACTCAAATGCATGTAGTTTTATGATGTATAATAGCATTGTTATCTGTACCTTATTTCCCCTCCATTCAAGGCGGAAAAAACTCAACGAGAGAGTCTAATGGCAGCGTGTCGTCGGCGACCCCGCTCTTCCATGTTTACTCCCGCCGATGAGGATGGCAGTACAGGTGGTCATGGGGACTCAGAGGTGTCGGTGGGGAATGTCACAATTGAGGAGGCGAAAGAAGAAGAGATCGAATCACCTTCCACGCTAACTGAAGTAAGTTACTGTCTACCGAGGTAATCGATTGACTTCAGTTTTTAAATGAAAAAATTATGTTTTTTAGTAACAATTTATTGTTGATTTTGAAATCATTGTTGATATTCAGAGTTTTTTCAATTGATAAGTTTCTTGTGATTAATCAATTTCACCAATAAATTGAGAATTTGGGAAATATTTATATTGCAAAAAAGAAATGTTAAGTGCTTTAGGTACTTAGCCGTACTATCTGTAATTCAGAATCGTATAGTATGCAAATGTTTTAAGGAGTAAATCATTTTGCTAGATATTATAGCCTGGCTCGCTAACCATTGGACCTGGCTCTACCTTGCCTTATTGAGTGACCTGCTTTTATTTTGTGCTTCAGCAACTGAAGACCGAGAGTCCCACGAGCCCCAGCAAGCGATCGCTCGGTCACAAATTGTCCAAACTGGAGATGAAACTTCCCATCAGCTTAAAAACAACTCTTTTCCACAAAAAGTCTTCTTCAGCCGAGAAGAAACTTACTACTTCCACTACTGCTGCATCGAAAAATGGTAAAATAATTTGTTGCATACACAAATAGTTTTAGTAGTCATATTTAAGATGTTCTTTTGGTAAAATTTCTTTGATACTTTATAATGAACTAATTAGCTATTGTTTTTAATTATTATAATTTAAGAATTTTGTCAATAATAGCTGCATACCCAAATGCCAGACATCAGTGACATGCAGAGTATCAAACTGGGGTCCTCAGGATTACAGTGCCAACACTATAACCATTACGATGATACAGCACACTAGAAATATACATCTTTTGATTTAAGTATGTAATTATGTATTACATTACGTTACATTATAATGTAAGAAAAATGTAATTCAATTTAAAACAAGCCTGGATTATACTTCTTGTTGGGGATTTAGATAGTTTTAAATGTTGTAGACACTTTCAAGAATTGGTATTGTATGAGTCATCATTTTCTAAATGATAATATGTTATAGACAAGATCGATATACATGTTGCGTTCATACTCTCTATAACATGTTGGACACGTTTTGAGCAAAATTATTTATTGCGTGAAATATGGACCTGGTTAACGACTTTGAACTTCATCCTCACCGTTTTCTCTCAGTTTTCTCCACTCGGTACGAACAGTCAGTGTCTATATTTAAGGTTTTCCCATTTCTTTCTAAGATTTTGTTACTTAAATTTCATCGCGATATTCGATGAGTGTGATCAATTTTTGCACTAAAATGATTATATATCTTTATTCACAATTTTTAAATTTCAATAAAGTCATAAGATATACTAACAAATGGGTAGTTTTCTATTATCAACAGAGTAGAAGAGATGACCAAATAACCGTATAAACTTTATTTAATAAAGACAGCAACCTACCAGTATGCTACACAAAATTAACAATAATAAAAGAAGCTGACTAATCACAATGCGCTATCCGTAAAAAGTGCCGGAGACTAATTTTAAAAAGTATGATTAATCCAATTTAGTATGTTAAAGATATTGTAGAAATGACGGAGATAGATTGAAAAGATGTCTGCATGCAGTTGTATTTGTTGTCGATATATCGACTACTCATCTAAAAATATTGTATGACGCGTATGCAGTAATAATAATTATGTCTATGTATAACGTTTGCAAATGTTTCCGACACGAAGTATTAACCTGGCAAGTAAGTGGAATTCTACTTGCTTGACGATTTTTGCAACATATTTCTATTTTTTATCAATTTACTTCTTTCCTTAGCAGTTAGTGTAGTTATCAAGTCAATTAATCAATCGATGGATCAATGTTTCCCCTCTCTTCGCCTCCACAGATCCGGCGCCTGAAAAGGGGGAACTCACCTTGGAGTTGGAACTTCCTGCGACAAACTCTCCCCAACTCGTTCATCACACTCGCTCCCGACCACGGCGCTCCAAAGTGAACACACCCAGTCGGGGTCTCCAAGTCTCTGCAGCCACTGGTGAAGATGCTGCTGCAATGGTGGCCAGTGGAAAGACAGGAGGGGCTGGAACAGAGGAGGAGCCGCTAGTCCAGAGAAGTGTGACTGTTAGTCGAGAACAGACTCCGGATAGTGGCGTGGGTGAAGAAGTCTCTGCCAGAGACCGGTGAGTCTGTGTGTCTTTCAACAATTAGTGGGGGAACCACCTATAGTAAAATGTGCATGACATTTACCATACGTGCCAAAAGAAAATTTATTGCAGAAATGATTTATTGAGGAGGAATATAAATGTTTGAGTCAAATACACAATATATTTTTAATTATCGTTAGTTATAAATCTTGAAAATCAAAATGGCCGCCATTTGAACTTAACATTGGCTACAAGGTATAAATAGGCATTTTCAAGCTTTAATTTGTGAACTCAATTTTAGGGGTATCTTTAGATTACACTTTTTTAACAGTTTGGAAGATTTTCAATTCTCTATCTAAATAACAAGAAATAATTTTATTATATTCAGTGGCTATTTGAAGGCTATTCTTGTTTATAAAAAATTACATGTTTATTATACATGTAAGTAATATGTGTGTGTATGCATTCTGCAAGCGTAAAGATAAATAGAATCATAGGGTAGAATTTACTCGCTGTACACTGGAATATATGCACTATGTTGCCATATTATTCTATAATACATATCAGTAATGTCTATGGACTGTACCTATAACGAGTAATCGCATTCCTTGACTAAGAGCGAGAGAGAGAGATAGCCAATTAGAAAGGGACATATTTATAGGATTTGGAAAATTCAAATCTACTACATGTATTACCTGTATTTATAAACTAGACTATTTGCTAATAAAGCGTCTTCTATAGTCGTCTAATTTGACTTCATCACAGTGATTTGTGATCGTGGCTCTGAAATTTTGGTGAGTTCTTTCAATGGTTGTCTACTACAACTATATTATATAACTATGTAACTATATTATATAATTATTTTTTCAACGGCTGTCTACTACAACTATATACTATTATTTATTAGTATTATAACTATTAAACTATTTATTGACCTTCTAGATCAAGTAAGCTTGATTTTATAAAGTTAATAAACTTTTTGTGGTAATAAATACCGTATCTGGTATGAATAGGATTGCTACGGTCTGCTACCATTTTGTAGCAGACCGAATATATAATAAATGTTTGTCATTTTTGCGGTGAACTGTATCAGCAATTCTGCACTTTATTTTAGAAATAGACGACATTGACTGTAGATGCTGTATAATATGTCAGTCCTAGAAAGATGAAGATCTGCGCTCACCTCCTTAAGCCAGGCCATGCAGGAATCCAATCTATTTGAAGAATTTTTTCCAGAGTAGAAGAGTGAAGCCTGGATGATCTCGCGATTAATATGGACCACCTTCCACTATGTTAAAGGAAAAGAAGGCTAAATGGCACTCTAGATGTCGACGGATCTTTAATCAGTGAAATCTTGACAGAGCAAAAGAATCAAACAAACCAAAAGTCAAAGCAGCAAAAACAACAAGACAAAGTGGAAGAACAAATAAGTCATTTAAAGAAATGCTGAAGTCAAAATGTGCCTTCTGCATAAATAATTTAGCTCAAAAGTTGAACATCATCAATCTCGATGCTGCCTTTTAAGGAACTGATGTAATTGCTCTTGAATTAGTGTATCACAGGAATTGTTTGCGAGAAATGAAGAGGCAGTACGACAATGTTAACAGGGAGGAAACTAGATCAACAGAGAGGATTCCTGAGATCCAAGCTACTGAGGAGCTGGTTGCTTATGTTGAACTTGAAGGAGAAATAATTGAAGGCAATGATCTGCTGGCAATGACAGATCTGAAGAAACAATATCTGAGCAGACTCGAAGAACTTGGAGTAGTGAAACCACAGATCAATCAAACTCGGCTTAAAAAACCACTCTTGATCGTCTTTCTCATTTGAAGCTAACTGAACAAGCTGTAGGCAGATATGTTCACCTAGTTGGATGAAGGACCAAAGAAGAAATTCTTCTTGACAAGCTTACATCTAGGAAGACTAAGTATAGAGTTATCTCAGAAGCTTTATCCCTTATTTGGGTTGGCTATACAACTTTCAATGGTGAGTTTAATGGCGAGTTCAAACCAGACTGCCAGAAGAAGATTCCTCTACTTCTGTAGTTTTTTGTACGACTGCATCTTGAGGGGCCAAAAACCATTGACATGTGAGATTTATTACAGGAACTTCTGAGCATGTGTCAACTGTTGCTCTTCAACATGAAGCATATGTAAGGAAAGCGGCATCATTTTGAGCCACCACTTCCAGTATACTTAGCACCGAAGGAACGTGGAGACCATCTTAGCAAGGAGAAGGTTAATCAACTTCATTAACTTGGTCTGTCTGTTTTTACAGACGAATTACAACGATTGAACTCAAGTTACAATGGTGTCTTGCCAAGCGATCACATGAAGGAGTTGTTCTGTGTCTGATCAGATTCTGTCTGTTCTGATTGTAGCAGCTGACAACTTTGACCACAATACATCAGCTACAACATCCCAAGGAGCATTTCATGGAACATGCATCATGGTATTTGGATTTCCTACTGCACAGTCGAGGTACCCAGGACTAATTCATGAACCACCACATGATGGGCCCCTCACTATTCCAACCTCATTTACTGATGTCCCAACATGTGAAACCAGGCTTATTGAGATAATTCCAGTTCTTCCAGCAGCTAGATTCCATGACTATGGTGATCTTCCTAAAGAAGCATTAATCTAAGAGAAAGAGTGGATGGTTACAAATCAGAGAGCTGTCATAAATGAACAAACTTCAAAGATCAAAACATAGTCTGATATCATGCTGAATTTCAAGATAGTGAAATTCAAGCATGTCATGACTATTTTACAGAAAGCAGTTCAACATGCCAACCCTCGATAGATTTTAGTAAAATTCTTTGACCGAGCAACTGGATTGTTGCTCGTAAGTTACAATCAACATTTCCAAAAACCTTGGGGGAAGACAAATTTGTTTTCATGCTTGGTAGATTTCATATCATCTAATCTATTGAAGGTGGGTTAGGAAAGATGTTGACAGGTTCTGGCTGGGTAGAATCTTTGAAACAAGCTGGAATTTCAACTGATGGTAGAGCGGAGTCAAATCTCACAGCGAGTCGTATGACACGCACAACCGAAGCATATAAAATTACAGTTGTTGTGCTCCATATTCTACACCAGAAGGCCTATGACGAATCTGGATCTGATTGGACAGCAAAAGAGTAAGAAACTTCACCAACATATATGTTCTGGAACATCATAAAAAATACCAAACAATCCTTCTAATTTTACTACGTTCTTATCGCCAAGCAAACCATCAATTAAATGTCCAAGAAGGAAGGCCATTTCCCCTCTTCTTTTTGGAATGGATCACTGCAATTATGCTTGAGCAATCACAATACATATCAGAGATATGGAATGTCTTCCACCAACAGTCCGATCTCAATTTGATGCAGGACTGTGGTGTATCAGCAAGACTAGGAGGCGTTTTTCAGATCTGCCAACTGACCAAGCTCTAAAACAAGTAATTAAAAGGAGCAGGAAGGGTGATTGGTATTTCCGAAAGGCCAGCAGCAATGAAGAGATTTACCTTGATTGCACCAACAGTGGTACATCTACTCCAACACTTTTAAAATGCTGGTGGATTTCAAGTTTTAGATTCAGATATCTTTCACCGTGAGAAGAATCCAGCTTCACAATTGCGATTTGAAATCTGTTGATGGTCTTGAGACCAAATAATCCATTTAAAGAACGTTCAAAAGACCTCGTCACTCTGGATGAGAGAGTGTGTCAGAGTGGAAATGCTGCTCATGATGTGTTTAATTTTGAAGATGCAGCATTGGAACAATGTGAAGACTACACCAAAATGATCCGAGGATCTGGTGATATCAAGGAAGCTGCAACAAATTTGAAGTTGAAATTGTACCAAGTAAAAACAAACAAAATGCAGGAGAACACAAAGCTCAAATGTGCAACTACCATGCAGTACTTCTGGGTGCCTTGACAGTTTGATTCGCAAGCCGACAAAAGGATCTCCAAGTAATCTTTGATTCCGAGTTGGATGAAGTCCCAGCAGCTTTCACAGTTACCACAAGTAGGTCAGATCTCCTTTGTTGGATGCTGGCGGAAAATTTTTATGCTTCTTCTAACACAGGGCCCTCCTTCTTTACACTGGTATCATAGACGGTGGCTCGATTCCTTATCAGATTCGCCCAATAACCAACTCAACATTCAAAGATTATGCATATAAAGTCTGCTCCTTCATCCAAAGTCAATTGAAAAACTGTATTCGTTTGGACGAGGTCTTTGATCGCTACTTTGAGGAGAGCATAAAAAGACTGACTAGAAACAAGACACGAACAGGACTGAGACAACGAGTGACATAACAGGTTAGATTTCCGGCCAACTTTATGGGTTTCTTGAAAGACTCAAACAAAGAAGAGTTTGAACCATCTTTTAGCCACAGCTGGGTCCAAGCTTCTAATGCCAACATCCAAAGATCTTTTCATTACCTCTTCTTCATCGGTTATTCATGTTGAGTCAAATGTTGATATGGAAAAGCAGTGTAATCATGAAGAAGCAGACAGCCGGATAATGGTGCACCCCAGGTCACCAGATATCAGGCTGGTGACAAATACTGACCGCAAATGTTTGTGGTCAGTATCATCGGATTGATATAGTTGTGATATGGATTGAGTTCATTGCAAGTGGAAAAGTTACTTGGATTAATATAGCAGGGCTTTGCAATTCTCTAGGACCAATGGCAAAAGCTATTCCTCTCTTTCATGCACTCACTGGCTGTGATGTGCAGCTTCTTTTAGAGGAAAGTGAAAACTTATCTTTTGCAAACAGCCTCAAAAAGAATCCTTGGTTTACTGATGTGTTACGAGAGGTGGAACATTTCAAGACTGTGCAAAAAAGATTCTGAACTTTTCCAAGCAATACAACAGTTTTTATCAAGGTTTATTCCTCTACTAGTGAAGATGAAATACATGACATCAGCATCTTTAGGAAGAATGCCTTTTGTTAAGGAAAGAGTCCCAGATTCCTCCCACAAAAGATGCCCTTCTGCAGCACACCCAGTGCTAAATCTTCCAGGCTAGTATTCAACCAATCTCATCAACCAATTCTGCCTGAGGTTCGATGGAGGAATAGGATGGGAGCCACAGGGAATAAAAAAAACCAACTCTTTTAAATTCAGCAAAGGCGCTGATTCAGTGTTCTTGTAAGACAGGATGTCAAACTGACAGGTCCGATGTAAGCGGGAAGACTGCTGAAACCTCTGCCGATGTGGATGCCAGATCTGAGACAATAATACTAATTACTAATCAAACTACATTGTGTACTATTAATTATATGTTATTGTTATTGTACTGTTATTATATGTAATTTGCATTATTATTAAATAACATTGGTTCTTTGTTGAAACACATGCCCATTTTTTGTCTAATATGTATACATTTGATTTGTATATACCAATGACCTGGATGACCCATTGTTACCCATCTTGACCTGCAATGACCTGAAAATTATATATTTTTGAAACTTTGCGTACATATTTCTATCTGTTAGTAATACATTATTAGGTGTAAAAGTGCTTACTTTTCAAGCTATAGCCAATTTTTAGTGTAGATAGCGGAAACTTTGTTTTTTACGATTTATGACACAAAAAAAATTGTGTATTTAAGCCAAAAGTTTATATACCTCAATAAATCATTTCTGCAAGAAAAAATCAATTTTGGCTCGTACTGTAAATAATACTCAATTATATCACCAGACTATACTTTTTTGTCTCTCCATAAATTTTTACAGGTGGATATCTTTTTTGTTTGTCTATTTCGATTACATAGTTTGTGTGTTATTAGTTCTGTCTGTCTGTCTGTGTCTGTCTCTATGTTTGTACGTCTTTATGTACATATAATATTATTATGTCAGCCGATATCTATCTTTCTTTGTTAGTAAGTATGTCGGTCTATCTTTCTCTATGCCTTAGTCTATAATTCTATCTCTCTATTTTTGTCTGTTTATCTGTTTACTCTTGGTTTATCTCAATTTTATCTGTGAACATCTGCTTTAATTAGTGCTCACTATTTTTATATCAGTTTGTTTCATATAGAGATAAAACTAATACGTGTTCCACATATTTTTAACTTGTATACAAGGCGAAAAGGATTCCCGTCAAGAATTAATCGTAGGACACATTTTATTGCTTTTTGATATCTATATCGCATATGTTTAGAAAACTAAATTTATTTATTATTATGTAATATTAATTATTAACACGTAGTGTATTCATTTTTTACTTTTATCAACGTTGCTTTCAAATATTTTGAGATGACATACACATAAAGTATTTCCATATCGCCTCCCTTTTCTAATTGGTACTTGTCCTCCTCCAATCAGAGCGCTCGACTCAGCTACGTCATCAGTTGAGCCACGTCCCAGCCTTCCCAGCTCCTCTCCGCCACCTATTTCACCACCGCCACAATTAGCAGAATCGAGTGCCGGGAAACCATCTCGGCCTCGATCTGGTCTCTTTATGAACTCTGGTATGATGGCAGAACTCGTGCAACGTCAACAAGGCGGAAACGGAGGAGTAGGCTCGGCTGGAAACAAGAAAAGCCCGGCCACAACCCCACTAGCTGCTAAAGAGAGATCTATCTCGGAAACAACGGCAGCGCCTGTGAAGAGGTCCGAAGCTGCAGCTCAAGTTCCTGCCTCTAGTGGAAAGTTAAAGTTGACTTCATCGGCGGAGAATTTACTCTCGGTTAGTAGGAGCGCATCTGGAGATGAAGATTGTGCTAGCAGCAGTACTGTTAGTGGAATAGCTGCGGGCAAGAAGAGCAATTCGCTCAATAGGAAGTTCAATCTTGCCCGCGAGACTTCAGCTGCTGGTAACCATCCAAGCACCACAGTTCCAAGTGCTGTGGATAAACCGGAGTTCATCGGATATGGGAGAAGTGAGTATAATTTGGCCCCCAAACAAGCCTTTTTAGTCAATAGATTGTGCGTTAATTATTGGCTGTTTTTTTATGTTTATATTGAAAATGAAAGACAAATCTTTAAAAGTTTGTTATTCATCTCTTAAATACCTGAAATAAGAATCTATGATGATATTCATAAAGTTGTGTATAATTGTAAGAAATTAAAGTTTGAAGTATGAGATTACCGTGAAAGAATATGTTTTCTTTTTAAGAGATTAGACGTCTCACATTTTGTACGTACGTATTTTTCATTGTTTTTAATTTTCTACTAGACACTACGTTTCTTACAGAATATATTAATATAATAAACTATGAAATAGTACGAAGCTAAATACAAATATATTGACGAAAACTATAATACCTGCATATCATATAGTATTTTTATGTATTGATCTACATAGTTTAACCAGTTACGCCCGGGTGCAAGCATTATATTCTATATTAACTTGTCTATCAATACTGCTACTAAAATGGAACTGTCTGACCCATTAGAGCACTAAATCCTATTTTAACCAGAGTTTAGTGCATCAATTTCTCAATTACTCATAACGTTTCTTTCCTCTCCAATCATTTAATCGATCGATCGATGAATTCAGCCGATCGATCAATGAGCAGTGACCAGGCCTTGCAACGACCCAGCAAATCCATAGTCGCCGCCAAGGTCACTCCAGCTGCCTCGTCTGGAGCCTCACCTTCAGACAGTGACCCCTCAGTAGTGACAGGATCTGCAGGAGGTGACAGGCCAATGTCCGTGAAAGATCGGGCCGCTTTTCTGTCCAAACAGAGCTCCACACCGCCCCCCATACCACCCAACAAACCAACGCGGGTCCCCTCGAACAAACCCATTGCCTCCATTGGCGCGAAAGGTGAGTAGATTGGCTTATACTGACAGCCTCACTTTTTGCTTGGTATCTCTTAAACTGAATGATAACTGAGCTAATATCGCTTTTGCAATGAATAATATCTGCCATTTAAAAAAATGAACAGATTGCAATGTTTAAAATCAATACTTCCATAATCTGTAAAAGCTCATAATATATTATTATTATTTTCTTTATTATTTCTCGTCCGGTTTTACTTGATGTAGAACTTGTATATGGCAATATAAAATTTATTGACATAAACTAAATTATAATTAAAGACAGATGAGACAATTTTAACATAACATTTTAACTTAGTGAAACGAGAGATTTAATGAGCTTACTATTACAGTTTATATTATGATATATTTTATAAATATCTGATTGTAGAATTTTTTCATATTGTTAATAAACGTTTCTGGGATTATTTGTTATATTAATTATACCGGTAAACTGTTATAAATTTTGGCATTGCAGATTTCAGAAAACAATAACATAACACAGAGGTAATTTGACAGTACTTTTCTAACACCCATTTACTTGAATGTTATTTCCTCATTTTGGAAGTTGCTCACGTGACTGACTGCCTTGAGCATTTGTGTCCAGTCTATAGTTTACTCATTTATACTTCATCTAGCTACCTATTTCTAGATTTAGATCGCAGCATAGATCAGTGTCTCCTTTTGATGTTGTTGCTCTATGCCTTTATTGTTTTCACTGCATTTAATGTCGTTAAATATGCATTCTACTTGTTTAAGTACTGCACGTTATAAATGTTGCTCAGAATCGTGCATGCCTGATCGTCTTTCTTTTTTACCTGATCGTAACGTAAACAAGAAATACTGCATAATAGATTGTCTAACGTATTATTATCGAACACTAATGTTCGATAATGTCAATTAATCATTTTAATCCAAACTATTGGAAACAGTTTGAGTTCATTGAAAGATTTTTCTTAAAATAAAATCAACCAATGGTTATAATATTATTCAATTATAATTTTTTTGTTTTCTGAAATAAACTTGTGACCAGTAATATCATAGTTGCTAATGTGATATTTTTAAAGGTTTTTGTGAAGATAAACTATAAACGTGCTATGTCTAGCGCGAAGTCTAACTGAGTCGTTTTATATGTTTTATAGACATAATACTGCACTACTTTTAAAATATTTTATTTTTAGAATTATTGACGTCACTCTCTAGAAACTTTTTATAGATACTTATTAAAATTGTCATTCTTATTGATTGATTGTTTTATTCAATAAATAATTTTATGTTTTACTCTGCATACTATTTGTGTATCATTGATAGCGATTGCTTATATATGATTTGAGGTCAAATGTTTTCCAATGCATCAATTTTTAAGGGCATTTAGTTTTTTAATGACAATACCGTATCCATCTATAAGACAAACTTGTTCAAATTAATGTTAACAAAATAGTTTCTGTTGCATTGTTAGGTTGGGATTCACTATATTTTTGTTTTGTACATCGACTTGAGCAGTAAAACCGAAAGCATTAATAACAGTTACTCCTTGTTAACTTGGTGTATTGTGACTTGTTGCTTAACTTGCTTCACACAGTTCTTCTAATTTAATCTCTCACGCTTTTTTGCTAAAGTTGTTTGCTTATTCGTATTGTTAAAAGTCATTTTTTCCTTTGCTTCTTTTCACTGAAGGGTGTCTTTTATCTGAAATTCTGTTTAATTTTAATTGTGACTAAATATTCATATATAGTTATATGACAATTACTTTATGTTGTTCATTAAAGGTATTATAATCTGGATATCTACCAGTATGTTGTAGTAATGTTGACTAATGTCAATCACTGTACTGATTAAACACTTCATTTGGCGTACTAAAACATTGTCACTATCTTCACGATAAAAACATACATTGGAGTAGAGAAATATCAAATAAATTGCGGCAGTAACTACATCAAATATGAAATAAGTAAGAAATCGCGGATCTAAATATTCGCCTCTGTTAAAACTGTATTATGTGAAGACTATGTTTTATTAACTAATAATACGTATTAATTCCTTTCGTGTTTATAGTGTGTTTTACTTTTATATCGAATGAAAAATATTGTAAAAATAGATAATGCTTAGATAATAATTATAAAAAAAATTATATTGTCGCACATTATATAATAAAATTTGTTTTAAACCCTCTATTTCCAAAAAGTGTTTTCATTGTCATTGCAAGGTGTAGCTCTCGCTATTTAATTGCATGTGTCATTATATTATACTCATATAGTATGTACCATTAGCTCTATATCCATTTATCTTTACTTTGCACTGAAATTTGTCACGGAATAACGATGTAATGCTGTAATTTGTCATTTTTTCTAGTTTGAAATATGTGATTTTTCTTGCTTAAATTTTATATTTACCTCCAGAAAAAATATAGGTACTCATATATTGAAAGATATAAATTTAATGACTTTAATTGTTCTATTTTAATTTGCTATTAGTATAATTTGGATTATATTTGATTTAGGATAAATTTTATGAATTATAATGAAAATATAAAATTTGCTTAGATGTCAAATCTGTATTACGAACTAGAATAATATTAACCAAATAAAATTATGTTAGCCATAGGACGAGATATAAACGAGCTAATATGTTAAATTATAACTTATAAGCTAGACAAGAATAGAGCGAATATAGATGCGTGTCGTTTTGATAAATGTATTACTTTAAACTACAATTTAATTTTTATTTCTGTCATTAATATTCTAAACATTTTAAGCCATAAATTTATTTTTGTTTTTGTTTTGAAGCCTTCAAATTTCATATTATAATTACATCTTCACAACAAAGTATACACAGTTTGTAAATTATTAATATTTTTTATTTCAAAAGGTTTAACTGGTTAATTATTAGATATTTTACATAAATGTTTTAAAAATAATAATTTGTGACTGTCTATTTAAGTACGGCGTTTCTTTCAAATACGTTTATAATTATGATTTTATTATAAAACTAACGGCCAAATTACCTTTCATGACTTTGTATTATGTACCTAATTAATTGTTTTATTATTTAAAAACTAACTGTATGTAACCGAATTTATGATTTTATCCTTGTAAACTTCCAGACGGGGAAGCCATCGACAGCGACAGCGACAGCGACATTGAAATTCTCGTTTAACTCAATCAAAATGACTCAACAGCATTACGAAGAAATTGACTTTATTTTGTCTGCAGCTAATCAACATTTCTTATAATTTTGCTCTAACCTAGCTGGTTAAATGTCAGTAAATTCATCTTTGAATCCCACTTTTCGTGTTTTTTTTTGTGGTTTACATCAAAACCAATGAAAATAGGAAACACCCAGCCTACATAATTTAACATTGAAAGATTCAACACAATAATGTAAATTAAACCAACCATTTGAAGTATTGTTTAATTTTCTATTTATTAAGTTTTCTTTTTTGTATACTTACCAGGGTTCCAACATTTCCTTAAAACCGGGAAAAGATCTTTAATTTAGACAAGTGTATTCTAGACCGGGAAAAGTCCTTGAATTTTAAAATTATATCCTGTCAATTTGTTTATGTTAAATTATTGACACCACATAATTTGAGAATGATAATCGTTTAGCCAAAAAATGTCGCCTGTGCTAATGTTATTGATCAAGCACTGGAAAATTTAGCAACACATTTTTAATTCAGGATAATAAAGGCTAATCAAAATTTTTAATAGAACTGTGCATCATTCCATATATACATATATCCATAGATATACGAGGGGCTTCAATAAGTTCTCAGACTCAATATTAAAGCAACCCCCTAGACCTATAATCAATATATTTTCATGAACAATAGAAACATTTAAGATATTGGT
>JAYRBW010061752.1:0-10222 GCA_036023295.1 Invenusta paracnida | reverse complement strand
GAGAAGTGTGTCCAGCATATAGCTTCGTTAGCCATATCGATGTTAGCAAAAGCTTCGCGATAAATTTTTTTCATGGAATGGAAGGGGTTCTCCTTCGATGCTGTCTTGTCTGATTCAACGGCCTTCTTTACAGCTATTTCGGCGTCCTGAAAAGGATACGTATGTTCTCCTTTTAAAGAAATCAAATTCTCGCCTTCTGTTGTAAATTTACACTGCCGACATTTCCAGTACCTCTGAATATTTTTTGTATAGTTTAGCCCCTTAGCTTAAAGCCGTTGTGACATAAAATGTCTCCACCACGAGCGGATTTGATGAACTCCATTGCAAATCAAATTAAATATGAAAGCAACGAGTATTATGCCAGCTTTATATTAATTTAATGAATTTAAATGTATGAAATACTACATATTACTCAGTCATTATTAACAAGTATATGTCAAGCTAATATCTAAACAATTTATAGAGAAAAATCATTACAATTAAAACATATAATGACCGAATACAACACAGTTGTATAAAGCTAATTATTTAAGTAAGGCAAACTGATACAGACACAAGAAGGCAAGATGAGAATAATCCGTCGTCAGTGCTATTATGTAATCCAATTAACGTTGAACAATAGGAAGGCAAAGTGATATTGTATCCGTTTAAATAATTCAAAGTCCAAAATATAGTAGTCTGGCTAACCGTTTGATCTGCTTTTGATTAAATATAATATTTTCATAGTTTTACTTTTTCTCAGTTGTACGAGATGCATATTTAAGTCATTAGGATGATTTAAAAATTATTATATTGCCATGCAAATTACATATCTGCTGTAATACATTTAATTTATTATGTATAACATTTAAAAAGGGTGTATAACCGGAAAGAGAAAACTGGGAAATTGTAATAAATATAAAACACCAATTTTTAAAGAGAGAATTGAAAAAAAGGTGCTAACTCTGCCCGCGGTTTGATTATATTATACAATTTTTTTATATTTGTCTCATTGTTTTATTTATAGTTATTTTTAATAGAGTCTCTCGCGAATTTGTTGTTACAATATGTATGGCTGTTCAAATATTTTCATGTTAAAAAAATTATCGAAATTGACCAAATATATCCGTTTTTGCCATTATAAAAACTTGACTTCTTGCTGATGAATTACTCGTCGATAAACTGTATTTTTCACATCGATGTCGTTGTTCTTAGAACCATTTCTGCGTAGATTTCAAACAGCTGCTCCATTACTCCACTTTTATGGAATTAGGAATTTTATGAGATAATTATAATAATTTTGAGATTTTATGGGAATATGTTTTTGAAGGGCCAAAAATGTGTTTGCAATTGATGTCTGATAAAAATATCAAAAGTCCGAAGTTGGCTTTACTGTGATGGATGCCTTAAATAATGTGTCATGTTTAATAAAAAGAAAAGGTCGTTTTATTATGACTGCAAACTATTTTTTGTTAAAAAGAACGAAACATGTCTCGAAGGGTCTCTTGTTAAATGTGACTTTGTGCGAAATTCGTCGAGCCTGTCACCAACCATTCTCGAAAAGAATTTGTCTTTTTCTACTGGACGCTTTTGAAAAGTTGTTAAAAATATTCTTCGAATGCAAAGGTATATATCTACTAAAATCTAAATTTTCGCAATGCTCAGAGACTGATATTAAAGAAGAAATGTAAGCTTTGATATAAACAATTGTCGCCTTGATAGATTTTACGTCGTGTATCTCCTTGTAAGCAAGGATGATTACAGAACCATATTATTGTTAATTTAAAAAGTGTTTTTCTTATCACAGGAGTCACTGTGTGAAAAGTGGTTTCTCAGTTAACGATGAGGTTTTATTAGACAATAGATAGCAGTTATCTCTGATATATCTAAGAATAGCTACGGTGCGGTCAAGTGTGCGGAAATCCTTTGAATATTCATCTGACTCCCAAATTGCTGACATCGGTACGTTCAACAAGGAAGATGTATTGGGTCGCTTTTAAGGAATCACAGTCTGCAGATCGTATTGAAAAAGTGTAATGAAAAGACAAAGAAATTTTGCGCATTGTATGTGAAAAGATTGTGTTTGAAGACTAATTCTGAGACTAAAGACCACTTGATTATGAAACAAATGGGTGCTTTTCGAAAATATACATTGATTGATTAAACGTCAAAGTTAATTCAGTTTCATTCATGCAGTTTCACCCGATTGTAATGTTTATTTGGATTATTCACATCAATACTTATTTTTAGTTACTTTAATTTTATCTGTACACTACTAGAATTTAGACTATACTATTGAATATGCGTTCTTCATGGATAAACGTTTTGCCATTTCTGCAAATATTTATTATAATATTTCTTTATTGTTATTTTAATTTGCGTAATTTTTTATTACCATTAATTAACAACTACATTAGTTCGATTTTTTATGTGTATAACTTTTTATATTAATATTGATTCACATAAGTGCTTCTTGAATTAAATACTTTTTATAGCTATGTATTTTACGGTGTTCTCGACTATTATCGGTATGTATGATTTCCTTTACATAATTATCTTTTGTATAATACAATATTTAAAATGCTTATCATATAGTACTTCTCAAATACCCACAGTTATATGGGAATCTTATTTTGTCTCAATACGCAGAAAATTCAGTTCCTGTAAAAATGTTTTTCCATCGTTTGTCTCGATTTGAAAATTTCACCAAATTAGATTTGACACCCTGTTTATATGCGTGGATACTCTGCTCGGACACACTATCATTTACAATTGCACTTGAAAAAATAATCTTTAGTCATCATGGCATTATGCCTGTTCGTATTATAGCTTATGCCTACTGTGAAGTTACATAGCTGGGTCCATAGCTTCTATTCTGTGATTTTGTTGTTATTGCTAAATGCCTAATTCAATAAATTAGTCTGTCACCCTGACAGGGCACCTGGCGGGCATCCTAGTCGGCCTGCTCTACGTGTACGGCCCCTTGGGCGACATCATTGACATCTTCCAGCACCGACGTTATAACATGAGTGGCAGTGGTGACTACAGACAGCAGAGGCGGGGAGGAGGGGGGTGGTGGAGTAGTGCGGCCCCCTCATACACTTATGCTTCAGGCCAAGCGGGTTATGCCTCCACGTCCTCACCGTCAGTACCACCACCGACTGATCGGCTCATGGACTACACGGGCGGTCTGAGTGAGGACGATCAGATGCAGTGGGCTGCGAACCAGCAGGCGACAGCTGCTCCACCTACAAGTCAAGGTAGATTGTAAATGAATTGAGTCTTGACAGGTAACTAGTGGCAGATCGTTTAGTTACAAAATAATATTTAAAGCGACGTCATATTAATAATTATAAACAAAGTATTATATTGCCTACAAAATATCTACAAAGAATGTAGCTTACAAAACTCGTTATTTAATTAAACTACAAGTTCTACGGGATAATAATAATAACGTATTATGTAATTGCATTTAAGAAGGCTAAGATGAACTGGTTTCTGATTTACAATGTTAATGGATCAGATCTTTTTATCGATATATAATTTATTTAATTTAAATAGCGTTATTAGCCTTGTTTATTTATGGCATATTTCGTAATTTTTAATTAATGTTCAAAAAGTCTTGATGTAATGTCTTAATTTGTATTCAGTCTAGTTATTTTATGCCATACATTTAAACACGCGACCTGATGACGTTAGTAGCTGTATTAATATGTTCTTACTAAAAGCGTTAAACTTAATTAGATAGAGTTGCAAATTTTAATTTCATTTTTTACGTAATATGGAAACACAGATATTTGATAATTAATTGTTTAGTTTGAGACAATTTTAGAATGCGCTAACATTTCTTAAAACTTTCTTGTGTACAATATATAATTTAACTGAAAACTCGTAATGTATTTAGTTATTTAAAGGTATTTATCTGATAAAGATAATAACAAATAAATAATTCTTCTTAAATTAACTCACTTATCAAAACATGTTTTATTTGTTATATTTACTCTACTACTTAGGTCAGTCAATAGTAGACAGGTTGTGTTTTCTATAAAGAACATTTCGCTGAATATACTACCTTAAATCTATTTGATCCTCACAATAAGTACATCAGTTGAATTCCGTGTTTACTGGTAACTGCTTAGTTACCTTTGTTATTAGTTACCAGGCTGTTTAAAAAGGCTTTATTATCTTCAACTGGAAATAAAGTGCGTTACCACAAACGGCACTAATATAATAAAGCCTGCTGTTCATTCTTCTACTAAACTAATATGTACAATAATAATTGCACACGTAACCACATAATATTATTATAATTTTAAGCTTGTATTGCTACCATGTCTATAGTAAGTATTATAAATTCCGCTAAAAAAATATGTTTTTTGTTAAATAGATGACACGCAAATGATGGTAGGAAGCCTTAAATTATAGATGTTGTATAAAATTCCATTTGTTCTTAAAATTATCTAATTCCTTCACTATGCTAGCTTAATTCTATTCTAATGTCATTGCTGTACATTTTTCAGTATTCACACAAAATGTTACATCAATAGTACCTGCTTATGTTAATATATCCTCTTATAATGTTGTAAATTAATTATTATGTACCAACATTTTAATTGAAAGTAGAACGACGATTTTACTATTATATTGTTCTTCTTTTTAGTGAAACCTGTTTGTTATTTATATAACCGGTTATACCCTTAAACTTTCGTAATAAATATAACAATCTAACATTTTCCAAATCATTTTGCGCATTTTTTTTAAATTTCATTTGAGTACAATTATTTTTTTAATAATTATTTTGAAGCAATATTTCCGTATTTACGATTGTGTAGTTTTGACTTAGTAATTTGAGTTGAATTCGATTTTCAAGTAATTCGGAATAATATATATAATTATATGATAAATAAAATATACTCTTATGATGTTTCTTTTATAATTTGTATAATTTAAATTAAATGGGTTCGTATGGTTTATTAAAAAATTGTGTCTCTTACTTTGATGCCATCCTTAAAAGTCTTTAATTATAAAATATATTTATATATGTGATTTTACGTTTTCATTGCACTGGTACGTAGATATCACTCACAAATTTTAAATTATATTTTAATTTATTGTATTGTTTTTTTTTCATATACAGTAACATCAACTATTTTATGAAATAATTTGTTCAATAATAAATTAACCAAAAACAACGCGAATTAGCATTATGGGTGAGGGGATAAAAGCCGGCCTGAAGTTTTATTTTACTTCTGTCATGGTCAAAGCCCCTATAGTCTAGTTGTTTTGGTGTGATCAAAGTAAGTCGCAGGTTGAAATACCACGATCGAGTCTGGATTTTTAACCCAAATCAAGGTACACATTTTTCGACTATAGGTTGATCACCTAGTTTTATTTTCAAACAATGGTATTTTAGTAGTTGTAGTTAAGTCGGTATTATGTAAAATTACACTTTCTTTAATGTATAGAAGGAGGGCTATTTATAATATAAGATTTAGCAAAATAAATAACATTGAAATTAGTTTACTTTATAACAATTTTCTACAATAGACGAAATCAAATGTTTTCGTTTAAAATATTGACAATGGTTTTTTATTTTTATATTGATCAGAATACGTGATATTTATATGCAATATATTTACATAAACGGTTTAGACGCATTCTTCATTTGTGGAATATAAATAAAAGAATTTAATTAAAAAATAATAATTACATAACAACAATGCTGTATGATTATATTGATCTCTTTTATTTGATTCCTCTTAAAATGTAAGACTGTTATTACACGACAGACTTAATCCATTAGAACTTTATAATGAAGAGGAATTTAGAGTACTCTATCGATTTTTGAAAGATACTTGGTCAACATTATTATGCCTCCTCTTTTTGATGACTTAAGACGTTCTACTTAGCGAAATCAATCTTACTCCAATTTAACAATTATGTACAGTTTTGAGATTTTACGCTTGTGTAACTTATTAGCGTGTTATCGGTAACACAAGCATCACCAGACTTAAACATAACATACACATTCTAGATGTTCAACATATGCAAAGAAATAGCATGGCCTTCCAGGAGCTTTGTAGATTTCCCGAGGCTATTGGAGCTATTGACTGTACACACATTCAGTTAGCGGGCCTAAAAACTGACAACAAGGCAACTTTTATCAACCGAAAGGGGTTCTATTCAATATTGAAACTTTATAAACGGTGGTCATAGAAAATTTATTTTTATTGCACCATATTATATATTATAATTTCTGTATCTTTAGTTTGAGATTTCTGCGACCATGGTTTTAAATCGGAGTTGTAGTTAAAAAAACTTGACTATTATTTTTCCTCACCTCGCCCTATATGTTTGTTCTTATTTTCTGTATGGCTCTGACACTCTTGCTGACATGCCATAAGGTAAACGTATTTTTCGAGAAGCTTAGATTCAGAAAAGGGAGTTTTAAGACAGATTGACAAGTGTTCTCAACAATAGTGCCCTGGATTTTTGTAAAAGAAAATATCCACAGTCTAAGTGTCTTTACAAACCCGTACAAGTTCTTATATTTTATAGACGTCGCGTGATTTTACCCGTTGCTCCCAAATACTTTTGAACGGTGTCGTCTGTCCTACTTATACCCTCTGTCATTCTAACTAATTACTGGAAGCTAATTTCATGTTTCTTTCCCTCCAACACCAACAAATAGATCGTAGGCGGAAGAATGCCAACGAAATTCGGCAGCTTCGCATCGCTCGTCTGGGTAGCGCTGGGAACAGTGGTGGGAGTCAACAGCGAGGCAGTCTTGAATACTCAACGTGACACGGGGTGGCACAGTGTGACGGAGTCGTAAGGGACGTCACCAATGTGTCTTAAGGTGTAGATAGCGCATCATTACCAAAATATGTGCCAAAAGCTCTGCCAAGTTGTTCCTTTCGTCCTTTCTCGCCCAATAGAATTATGTGCAAGTTTTTGTATGTAAATAAATAAAAATAAGTCAAACTTCCTTTTTATAGGATAAATCTTTATTACACATTAGACTGGTTCAAATGTTTAGTATAATTTTTTTACACAGGATAAAATGTCATTCAAATCTACTTTTTCGAACTTCAATAATAATATTTATGCATATTATAATCTGATTATGTAGTAGAGTGAGAATCTGTGATAATTCTAATTTATGTGTCATTTTATTCGGTTCAATTTAAATATGTTTAACTTTTTGTTTTGAGCGATACCATTTTATAAAGTGAAATTGACTTCAGTCTATGAAACTGTCAATACAATGGTTCAGGGTTAACGGGCAGAATCAAATGATAACTTACTAGCATATTTTAAAAACGGCACACTATTTTCTCTACATAATAATATGTTGTTGTTCACTCCAGCTTGTCCTATATTTATGGTAATACGGGTCCATCTCATTTTGTACTAGACATTATAATTATTCGGTTGAAAGAAAATAAATATTTGAAGGATAACAGGGAGTCTGTTAACTAACATTAAACTATTAATAAACTACTAATATTATAATTGATATGCTATTATGTAATCAATAACTGCTTTGTACATTGTTTGTTTTGTATATATTAAAAAATGTTATGTACAATATGTTTCCAATGCTTTTTGTAAAAAATGAAAATACAATAATTTCTTTCTATGTATTATAATATTTTTATTCAACTTTCAACTAAAAAGGGGACGGCACTCGATCATGTTTGTCTTCTGTAAAGTTTACTCTTCAGAATTTAATTGACGTACATACTAGATAATGGTACAATGTTTTCACCTAAAGCTCTTATTTTTCTAAGGTTGTATTTTTGACCTTATCTATCAACCCATATATATCTAAACGGTTTTAACTAAATATCTATGTGTGCTATAGAAATATCTACACGGCTTTCTTTATAAACAATAATTGTAATTTATATATTTATTCAACCACGGCATGTATGTTATATTTATCTTATTTGTAGCATTTATTTTATTAAATCTAACTATTTTTTCGTAAATCCCGATTAATTATAAAAATTGTGATCTCTATAGGGCTAAGTTCTATTATCTTCATTTACATTTTAATCGCAAATACACAAGATTTAAAATTCATATTGTAACAGCAGCATTGTGTAATTTAATAATGATTATTAACAAATATAATTAATTGGTATACATTTTTTTTCAACTATTATTTATCTGTCAATGTTTTATTGATTCTGGAAGTATTACGCAAGCCGGTTTGAGTTGTTTAAAAAAGCACAATTTTGTTATTATTAGACTTCGTACTATTAATACATCCTAATTATTAGGTATCTAAGGTGTTTTTATCTAAAACTACCAAATCGGTAATTTCAATGCTACAAGGTTTGACCCTGAGTAATTTAATTATAATTTTCATATAAAAATGGTATATATATAACTGTAAGTTGGTTCAAACTAATATTGTATTCATAAATATACTTAAATGTGAATGTAATTTGAACGTATATACATATTTAACGTTTGTTTCATGTTAAATAAGTGTGTTCTCAAGTTCTCACTGGCATTTTTAATATTCACAAATCATATTATTACTAAGTAGGCAAGTATATTTATATATTAATTGTCTTGAATTAATTTATTCTTAAACAGTATGTAATTTCATACATTACGTAATTTATAAATTAAAATGTAGAAAATCAGATATGTACATAAATATCAATATTTAATATTACAGCTAGTTGATGTAGAATATGTTCTCATATACATGACAATTTATACGTTTGTTGATGAATGCTATGTGAAAAGTTATGTTCATTTATGCTACTGTATGATTCTAGATATTTGTTTGAGAGAATTGATTGATTTATTTGTATGAATTTAGTATTGTGAGTTAAATTTATTTTTCTGTCGGTGAAATTAAGTTTTTGTGGTCTTTTTAAATGTAAATTAAAATGTAGAAAATCATAGATATGTACATAAATATCAATTTAATCAATATTTAATATTACAGCTAGTTGATGTAGAATATGTTCTCATAAACATAACAATTTATATGTTTGTTGATGAATGCTATGTGAAAAGTTATGTTCATTTATGCTACTGTTCGACCGTATGATTCTAGATATTTGTTTGAGAGAATTGATTTATTTATTTGTAGGAATTTAGTATTGTGAGTTAAATTGATTTTTCTATCGGTGAAATTAAGTTTTTGTGGTATTTTTCTAGTTATCAATTCTGGTGTGATGTTTTGTAATTTGCCTGATTGTGTATTTCGAATTTGATTTGAAATCCCCATGGATAAGAATAATAAGTGGTGAGAAAAGAAGTTGGTCGGGCGCTAACGGAAAATGTAATTCGAAGTGTTCTAGAGTAATTAACTTGGGCTCCAACGATAGATACGAGTAATACAAGTATTCTGGAGAGCATTGAATTAGACCTCCAATTATAAAAGCGATTATGCGTATTATTGGGTAAAGTGCCATTTAAATTATTATATTGTTAAAATACTGAGTTATTATATTGAGGATTTATAGTTAATCAGTGACTTGATAATTTCATATTAATCTAATATACGGTTACTTATAATTATTCCGTTGTTCTCATTGTCTTATTATTGGTTGTAAATTGTAAAACAGATTATTAATGGAGATTATTATTATCATTAGATAATGGAGTTTATTGTTAATATAATTAGTATAATATATAATCTAAACAAAAACGACCGCGTTGCAAAAATGAAAGCCAAGAAACGAGATCCTCAAAAGAAAAACGTTGAAATTATATTGACGACAGGAAGTTTATTCAAAATTTATATTAAAAGGACGCCAAGATTAAAAAAATAAAAAGTTTAAATTATAATGATGATACTTAGTACAGCCATCAAAAAAATTGAAATAAACATGGAGCCAAGATTTAATTGTTACAATACTTTCTGTTTAACATGTATAGACTAATATGGAACATATTATGTATAATACATCTAAACTGTAAAATTCATAAAAATATGACAACATAAATTATGAAAAATATCGTGCTGATGGTATAAATTATATTATTTTACTATGTTATAAAAATTGGCTTACCAAAAACAATAACTTTTTGCATTCATGTGGGTTTCATTGCTTTTCTAAAAATGTCCCATTGCCAAGAATTTTTCATAATTTTTGTTGTCATATTTTTTTAATATTAAAGATTGATAGACGTTATCGCGAAGAGCGAATGCATTTACTTTACATTTATCCGAATTAATTTTATATTGTAAATAGACAATGGATTTTATATT
>JAYRBW010061751.1:0-10223 GCA_036023295.1 Invenusta paracnida | reverse complement strand
TTGACAGTACATAGTATAGCCAAATAATAATTTTAGATGCCTTTAAATGCAATCTAAGCTTTAGAATACAAAAAATGTCGGCGCTTCGCGTCGATTTATAGGCTACGCTTACGCCAGCTTCGGTACAAATCTTCCGGTTTTTCTATTCTTGTCTAAAGTAATCCCTGTTGATTGTTTTTTTTACTTTAAACAAACCAATATTCATAGCATTCTAAATTGAGGACTATGACTAAACTAGTGTACATTTTTTGGAGGCTGGTTCAATGTTGGTCTTTGCAAAGAGCTGTGTTAAAAAAATAAAAATATTCTCGTGAGATAAATTTCTATATAGAATTTACTCAATAAAATAATAAAGAAATAAAAAAAATTGCATTATTGATTGGTGATGTAACATATATCAACAAAACCATGTAGGTACACAATAATACATATTTTAAATATATAAGTTATGGAAATTTTATGATTGCTACACAAGTACCTATAGAAGTATTCAAATAAAGGAAACTTAATTTCTAGTATTTCTGTAATAATAGTAGTTCCAAATTTGCTGCAGAGAACATGCTTCTTGCACTAGAATATAATTTGTAGTAGGTACAAAAAGAAGAACATGAGCTATAATGAGATATTAAAATATATTTAGAAGTATGAAAATATAGGTAAGTAATCTCAGGTCTAAAGGAATTGAGATTGACCTGCCATTTTTCCAATATTGATAGTTGCTAATTTCTGCAAAGAACTCATTTTAATGAATAGGATTGTTTCAATATTGAACACTTGATTTTTTGGTTAAACTACTATCTGTTTATTTTTAATTTATTATTAACGTACTATATATATATTATATTATTATATATATTATACTAAATCTTTATTAATTTGCTCTGAAAAAAAACATGGTTATGGTGATGTGTAAACATTTTTACTAACAATAATTTGCTTATATTATAGAACTGACTGAAAGCACTGCCAACCAAGCTACCCTTTTGAGAGATTCATGCATAATATCTTATATACTCGTATTATATGCATGATATGAAAAGGAAGGGAATTGAACTATTTATACTTCCAGTCAGATCTTTAAATATAAGTATAATTTAAAGAATTAAGCAATACACAGGGCACTGCACCTATATACGTGTTGCCTTTTGCAAACATTTACCGAATGGCACAAACAATACCAGACCAATTACCGTGCGATTCATGAAAAATGCTCCGAATATAGTCAATGAGAATGCAGACTTAAATTTTACTATATTCGATATATGTAGGTACATACTTGTATTTGAATATACTTTTTAAATGTTATGCTTAAGTGTAAATATACACTCGACCATAGAGCAATCACTCTTATTTATAATTATATATAGGTGTATGTATAATACATATATACATATGTATGTAGTTTTATTCTACTATCGTTTCACCTAAACTAATTATTGATATTATAGTATGTCAAACGTAATATATCGTGATTATAAAAAATATTACAAGTATGATGTAATAACAACATTTACTAAATGTATTCTGAACATTAGATTTTATTAATTAAGAAATATTACTTCTTCCAGGCGGTTATATATATGTTTGAGATATTCTAAACGTGAATTTTGTCATACAAATGTTGCTGCTTCACCATAAAATGTATTGGTTTTCTGTCAATAAAAATTGTATACAATATCAAGTATGCAAAATCATTGTTAGTAACTGCTCCATATGGTTTTTATTCTTTGAGCTGGACACTGGTGAATTGTACTTTTTGTAAACTGCATTCTTCTCTACTACTGCAATAAACTATAGTAGTATATGGATTTATACTCAATTTTGTTTGCAGAATATAATCTGAAATTACCTGAACAGAATAATTTAATTACATATATAAATATTACAAATTAATATTATATTGTTTTATCATACTTTATTTATTGGTAAACAATATCCCATATTATGTTTTAGTATTTCTTTTTTATATTATATTTTGTGTTAGTATTACAAATAGCATATTATATAGTTTCATTAATGTTTAATTTGTATAATAATCAGATTCTTTCTCGTCTTTTATTCCTCTTTTATTTTATACTAGTTTACATTTGCTTTTGTTATAATTGTTATAAATATATAGTAGATATTATTATAATGGATTGTATTATGGGTGTATAATTTTTACATTTTATTGTTTGGTAAATAAAACGTTTTTTCTGTTTACAAATATATTTATAATGGCTCATGTTTACTAATGCTTTACGAGTTAATATTGTTTTCTATATTTTTATTTCTGCTTTATCCTTTAATTGCACTCTGTTATTTACTACAGTACTGCACTGTCCTCCTCTACACTACAAACCTACTAACTACAAGCTTCATTCCCCACTTCTCTTCTCTCTTCAGTGGTGTTAAGAACAAAGTGTCAACGAGTGAACCCAAAGAGGACCTCTCTCTAGGGGAGGTGATAGACCAGCCACCGCCGGTCAAGTCACGCAAGTCAACACGCAAAAGTATGCTTCCCCAAATTCCTGCTTGTGTAATCCCTGAAGATCCTTCATCTCCACAATCAGCATTATCAACAAGTGAGGAGACATTGTTTATCATGCTCTGTCTGTTTGACTCACTTTTGCTAAATTACTGTTTTTTCTTCTAATTTTAGGTGTAGTAATTAGAGCTATGACTGGTTTTATCTAGCTACATCAAAATTTGTAATATTCTCGCTATTGTTTAATAATTCAAAGCTTATATTAGTATTACAATGCATTAGTTCATTTATCGTGTAATATTCTCATACAATCATGCCAGATAAATGTGACATGACTACATTTGTCTAGTAATAATAATATGTACTGTGTGGCTAAAAATCTCATCATAGGATAATTAATTGATTTTATAAATTTACGTAACATGTTCAATATGTTCTTTATTTCGTAGTATGTACACATAATTGATCCCTTTTAAAAAACGTAGTCGATTGTTTGCCAGCATTTCAGAATCGATGATTGCAGACTCTTGAATTATGTGCTATTTCAAGTGGTTTACATCCGTGGACTTTAAATACATCAACCCCAGGTCAAAGTAATTTCGGTTTTTTGTAAATTAAGGCTCTTAAAGAAAGATATAAATATTTTTCTAGTAAAATCTGTATTTTTAAGCCTTTATCTCTCAGAAACTACTATAAATAACTTTAAACATCATATTTGGCTCACAGGTAGAATTTCAAGATAATTTCAAAATTATTGCAGAATTCGTTATTTTTCAGGTAAAAACAAAAATCCTGCTAAAAATTTTCCTGTTTATTGAAAATTTGTCAATAGGTAGCCTTCTTCCTCTGTAACATACATAATATTGATCGACTTACTGCATTCTGATTGGATGATAGTTATATCACTAAACAAGTTATGCTTCATTCTTAGGCGTAAGTATATGCACTGCTCTGTCTAGTTGCTGTTTCTAATGTATTTTCTACATAGTTTATCTTGTGTTATAAACTATGAATTTCAAATGACACCATAACAATTATTACAAAGGGCCAATTTCCGGTAAATGAGAGGCCCACTCTAGTTCCCCTCGTGCGAACCTATTTTATATAAAAGCGTTCATGCCACTGACTAAAATTAAAAGAATATAGTGGGGTGGTGCTTTATCTTGTTTGAACCGTTGAGGCAGGGCTTGAAATTTTCCGGATTTTTGGGTCTAATTTTTATCATTTTCAGATAAGCAAAAATATGCATAAAAACACATACCTCTACACCCCCCCCCCCCACCCATCTCATCCAGTCTAATATATTTACTTTATACTTTTATTGTTCATCGTGCATACTTTATTTAAGCTTAATTTGAATTTGTTATAAGGAGTGAAGATTGAAAATTTTCGAGCTACGCGCGTTTGATATATAATTTATATATTACATTTTACTTGGTTGTGTAATCCGATCTTAATGATTTCTACATTATTAATTTAATCCAGAGTTTATAGCAACCATTTGCGGTGTTTATTATCAGCTTAAAAATGAAGTCCCATAAATTGTTAGACACTATTTGTATTTTGCTTTTTGATTATGTTTTTGTGGTTGAGTGAAATGTTATTGTTATATACATACCTGTTAATCTTCCGATTTAAATCGGAAATCTGACTTTTTTTGCAAGATTTAATAAAATCTACTGTAGGTTTGCTAAACTTCTAATATTAATATGTTACTTATATGTATGCACTTTGTACAGAAATTCTATTTACATTCTCACTTTGAACAGCTTATTTGCTGCTGACGCAAATTTATTTTATCTGAACACGTAATTAGTATAACTTAATTCCGCTAAGGGACATGAATTCGTACTTCCCTCGTGTGATTCCTGGCTTAATTAATAATTAAGATGATAAAGAATGTGCTTTCTGGAATGTGTGGAGATTTATATTCTTGTTTTCTGGAAATTATTTATTTTATATTATATTATAATAATTCTTTTATCTGAATGGTGTTTTTTTTTATTCAAGTAGCCCTGCAGATTGCATTTGACTGGATTAATGCTTATCACTTGTTTGTGTTATAAGCTACTTTCAGTTTTATGCGTTATTTTATTATTGTATTTTTGCGCTCCAGGCACCTTGCATGGGGCGCACGAATAGGTTCATATTAATGTTATATTAAAAAAAAATCTGATTGCTAAACTTTTTAATTATATAAGACTTCTTTGTTTATGAAAGAGACTGCCTTTAAAACAGTGATTCTCTATCGTTAACCGGCTGATCTTGTCGTATTGAAATAGAGCGCAGTTGAAGAGAACAACAACGGATCATCGGGAGCTACAAAGCTTCGTGGTGTTGGCAGTGGAACAAGGCGAAACCCCTGGGGTTCCGAAACCTATGCCGACCTGATCCTCCTCGCTATCGAGTCCTATTCCGGACGAAGGGCCACACTTCAGCAGATCTACGAGTTCCTCATTTTGCGGTACCCCTATTTTGCGGAGAGAAGTGATTCGGGAGCCTCTGCAGGTTGGAAGGTAAGCGACGACATTAATATTAAGTTGCTGTTTAACACATTTTACACGTAAAAATGCTCGTCTTCAGCAATAGCTCATTTGAGGCTTGAGTTTATTTTTGACCCAAGGGGAATAAAGTTGTTGATTTATTTTTGTATAATGATATTATATCGGTATTTTGAAATAAAAAAGTAACACTTTAAAATTCGAAATTTTGACTTGGAACTATTTTTTACTCAGATTCTTCTTCTCGGTTTGTTAAAGTTGACTTGGTTCTTCTGTTGAGTTCGTTGTTGGTATGTCTCCAGTTACCAATGGCAACGTGTATATTCACCAGAATACGAATCATCTTAACTACACAAACGAAACTCCTTTCGTATCTCCAATTTCTCTGAATACGTTACTGTCTAATACACTGTTGCCCGCTCTGGCTTTCTGGCTATAACGAGTAGATATTATGTTGTCAGCTGATAGCTCTTCATATACCTATATATCTGCAGTTTAACTGCATGCATGTACTTTTCACTTCTCCCTTTTCGTTCTCTATCTCTCTTTCTCTCTCTGAACCGGTTCTGTGAATTCAATTCGGGTGTATCGATGTACATAATATGTATGTATGCATGTATACTGTAGATGCATTCATATGCTGGCCTCTGGGGGGGCTACTTCGCTCGCCCACTCCCAATCTTGTCTAATTGACGGTTGTCGGGTAATAGAGAGGATGATTGAGCCGAATTCTACATCGAATGCTACTGTGTTGCCAGGGGCGACGGCTATCTTCTTTCTGTCTTGTCTGTCTCAGGCTAAGAGTGCAGGGATACAAGAAGAGGTTGCTCTTGTTTGTCTGTGTTCTTAACACTTCCACTTGTCACTGTTGCCTGTTCATCGACAGACGATGGCTTTATCGTCCTTCATTTGATTTTGTCCCAGTGTCTGCTACAAGCTGCGACATTTTTAAATAATTAAACATTATATCAATTATCTTTCGCTTTCGATTTATCACCTACTAATGTTCTACTTGACTTGTATATATTCTAACGTCTTGCTACTTGTTTTATTTTTATTTTACTGTTTCCCGGTTTGGCTTATTCATTGTGAAACAATTTATATCGTAAGAGTACAACCATAAAATTAAAAAATATCTCAGCATTTCTGTATCTTTCATAACTTAGGGAAAATACATTCTTCACTTCAAATCAACAAAAGTTTAGATAGGCATGCATTTTAAAATGATAAAAGTATACAGTTTCTGTAAATCTGAAAACATATTTTGATTTATTTTTACTTTATAGATTTTTTTAGTCCAGACATTTATCGCAAAACCAAAAGATTATTCAAATTGGTATAACGAGAAGAGGTATTAGAAGCAAAGATTGCACCTCTGTTTGCTGTTGATTATTGAAAACGAAACTAAAATGGACCTTTCACCTTGTAAACTTTGCAATATAGAAATCAATGTGTAAAAAGTGGATTCTCAATGGTTTGACAACACAGAGAGACACAAAATGCACTGATGCATTCAAGAACCTATTGATACTTTGTCGGTTGTAGAAATGCATCAAGACTCAAACAAGAGCATAACAACGTATTTGATAAAGCTATAAAAAAAATTACGCAAGTTAATCACATAAAAAGTGTCCGGTAATGTTGGCAGAATACGCTTATTCATGATTGAGATTTCAAGAAAGTATTAATTCAAGTTAGTTTATATATAACCAAGGCGGAGTTTCGGTCACATCTCCTTCATGCTTAGTGACAGCACAGTTCGACCTACTTTATTATACACTTATAATACGTCCTATATCGGACCTTCTTTTGACAAAACGTGACATAGGTTCTCGTACTCACGGACCTTTCTTGATAGGCGGTTTCCGGTGCATCATGGAAATGTCAATTCAAACCACAATTGACATTAATTTCGCTAAAGAAACTGCACGAATTCATTAAAAGCGTGAATTGGGTGGTGATCACGCATAATCATAATTAAAGCAAATCTTGATTTGTACAGTGCTTATATTATATTATATTGTGCCTTATAATAAGTAACATTTAACGTCATAGGATTTGTTCAATGCGCATCTTTTTTAGTTCATAATATTACGTAATATATAACAAATATACAGTTACTATAATTGGAAACAAGGTTTAGTTCGTTTGCCAAACGGAAAAAATTCGATTGTAAATAAGAGACATATTATATGGCTTCTGTGATGTTTTGTTCGTTTTGGCCTGTGACAGGCATTTTGACCTATCCTGCTATGCCCATTTGTCCTCGTATGGGGACACCCATGTTTTAATAAGTGAGTGCATAGTACTGCAGGTTCTCAGTCATCTGATAATTACTAGTGTTACAATGAAATCATGCTATATCCATAACTAACCGTGTTTATAAGTTTTCTCTTTTCTGCTACTATTTCTCCTGGTTATTATTACGCGTATTATTAACAAGTTTTTCTCCTATTTAACTGCCAAAACCATTTCCAATGCAATAGTTTTGCAATTCATATTATTTTGGTAAAGCAATAAGCCGGAGTAATTAAACCATGAATAGGCTTCTATTTAAATATTAATCAATTAATGTACACCTTATCTTTGATATCCTTGAAACTGATTCTGACTTGTGTATAATATGTATTTTTTATTTTTTATTAAAAAATGATTTTGTTAGTCTTAGTGGCGTTTCGCTAGCTTAGTAAAATATAATTTTTAAAAACCATAGAAGTATGTTAGTTCTGTTGTGTAAGATTAGAGTAAGAAAATCCCTATTTTAAAGCTATTCAATTTCAAGGTATTGAAGTGTTAATTCATGTACATGAGATTTGATTAGAACTTATATAAGGGATAAAGTTGTATGGCTACTCTACTATTCGTTTATGTCTAATATCTAATCTTAAATTATCGTATATTTGTGATGTAAAGTAGATAACTGCTGTTAAGTTATATTCTTACATAACAGCATTGAGGTAATTCATTCTTTAATGTTAATGTTTCCTATCGACTTAAATACACCAGATGAAAATGTTTATTTTATGTCTTCTGTATAAATGTATAATTTTTTAAATAAGAATAATAGCTTCAGAATAGTATTATTTTAAAATGTAATATCAATGTTTGTTTTAACTTCTATATTATATCAACTATTTGGATATATATTATATTTTAATTATTCACTATTATCTTCCGGTCATTTCTATATTTTTGTTTATTTTGAAAACAAACTTTCTACTTAAGGATTATAATTTAAAGACACTTATGTTTTGCACATTCAATGCATTTAATTCGTCCATGCAACTATTTAAGAAGTAAATTAGCTTAAATTAACCGCGCTATTAAATTCTAATCTGCTTTGTCCTCGCAATTACCGTGCAAGTCATCTAAGCTAAGCTGTAAACTCTAGATATTGCACAATAATGTATTTAGATATCCATTATTTACATTGCTTCTGGTTAAATGTATAGATTATAATTATAACTACGTTTCTATTCTCCCGCCTCGTGAATCGCACAGAACTCGATCCGGCACAACCTCTCTCTACACAACCTCTTCGTCCGTTGCCCCAAGCAACCCTTGGTGGGTTGTGACCAGCCCTCTCCTCCACCCCCCGCTGGTACAACCGTGTCCTCCTCCAAGAGCAGTATGTGGTCCATCAACCCCACCGTGCGCCACAGGAGGACTGGCGGTGGTGGACCGGGTAGTCTACGGGCCCGTGGAGGCAGTATGGACGCTGCCACTGCCTCAGCCGGTCGTAGAGCTGCAGCCAAGTCTCTGGCCCTCCATCATCAGCACGACTTTAAGTGAGTTCTGACCTTTGACTATGATACGTGCAAGAACGTGACGACAGACTTGTTTTCACTCTTGTGTTGTAAAAGTGCAATTATACTGTTAACACGAAAGCAAGGCTTTACTTATTGCATTCAGGCATTGTGATCTATGACTGAATACTAGCGGGTGAAAGTTGACGCTTGTGTAGAAAGACGGGGTTTAGTGTGTTCTGGTTACTTAGGGTTTTTACAAAGCTACTACCGATGGTGGTATGTTGACTTGAACTGTAGCTTTAGCTTGCATTGCATGATTGCTCTCGGTATATTTATTCCGTTTATGTGTGTGTATAAATACCGACTTATGGTATAGTAAGTAAAAGTCTGCCTTGAATTTCATATTTTTGTGTATTAAAAATTATTTACCTTTTACAGATTGGATGTTTTTTGATTAAATCGTATAATAACCTTTAATCCGGAGAATAGTTCATTGTAAAAAGCAAGGAATGTATCCTAAACGACTTCGATTTATTACTGGCATTCTTATTAATATGTTATCGTCGTTATTGACACAATATCAACATGTGCCATTAATTATCGCCAAGCTGCCTTTTTTATTCTTTTTTATTACTACGTAAGTTTTATTTCATAAAAACTATTAAAGAAATTGCAGCTGTTGATTGGGACTTTACAACGTGTTAATGTCATTAATGTGCGGATGTTGGATATTGATCCGACACCTAAGCTACGATAAATCAATATGACAAGGATATTACTTTAGATATTATTGAAACTATTTGTTTGATTTCACATTTATCGATTGGTATTGATTGCATGATCCCCTCTACATCCACCTCATACAGATCCCAATTGCCCAGCTGTCCTTCAGCAGATAGTTTGCAACATATAGGCAGTCCACAGCCTACCAGCCTCCTCTTACAGCAACAATCGTCAGTATTACCATCCTCACGAGTCACCTTTGCAGAGGTCACCAGCTCGACGTGCAACAAAGCCACTATCGGTGTACCTCCGGCCTTCCTCCCAACTGCTAGTGAACAACAACTGCCGCCATCCTCCATGGGAACAATGGACCCCATCTCAGAGCGCCTGTGTCTCGAAGTGGTACGCCGAATCGTTCTGGACGAAGACGAGGGCGACCTCTTTATCCCCTTTGGCACTCCCACTTCCAGGCACCATTGTCCCCCAGCTCTCTATGGATAATACCACCACCTCCCCCACCCCCCCCGCTCTTCTTCATTAACTGGATGATAGTCTATATCAGTCTAAACAAGCCATCTGTTTCATGAATCTATCTGTCTTTTCACATTCTCGTTAACATCTATCTAGGGTCAACTGCGATAAATTTGATTTTTCAGTTAAAGTAAGCACTCAGTTTGTTTATTTGTTTGTAAATTGTCTTCATTCGTGAAAAATATTAATCGATTTCTAAGCAGCTTATTGTTATTGTTTAAACAGTGAGTGATATCCAACTCCTTGCTCCCC